>OY856187.1:361862394-362122300 GCA_963693315.1 Diogma glabrata | reverse complement strand
TTTTGATTTTTTTTGAGGCACCCTCCCATTTCGTGTGAATACCAATAAAAATATTAATTGCAAAATCTGATATCAATCGGTCAATTCTAAGACGTGCCTCCGGTCACTTAAAGTTGAGAAATTTTGTTCTGGACCTTAAAAAAAAATTTAAAATGTTTGTACGCCACCCTCCCATTTGGTGTCAATGCCCATAAAAATATTATGTGTAAAATTTGAAATCAGTCGGTCAACTCTAAGGGGTGCCCCGGCCACTTAAAGTTGAGAGGTTTTGTTGTGGCCATTATAAAGAAAATAAGTCCAAGCGGCACGTATATCCGCTAGAAATAGGTAGATTTCGAGATCAGACAGTTTTGTGTGCCAGTAGAATCTGATGTATCAGATTAGTTTAAACAAAACAAACTAATTTCAAACAGATATCGAACAAATTTTAAAAAGAAAATTAGCTACCTACAAGCAAAATTGTATCCATCCAATTTTGCAACAAACAAATATCAAATCTACCACAGAACATGTGTGTGACAATTTATGACACAAACCTACTCTATATCATATGTCGTGCAATTACTGCAAAATATCAAAATAGTTTATTTCTAAGAAAAAAAAATTCATTTCTTCTATTCAAATCTTTTATTTTTTTGACTGTTATAAGGTTGACATTGACTGTTATAAGGTTTGTGGAAATTGTAGTTGGGGATTGTTGCAAACTTTTTTGTTGAAGCCAACATGTCAAAAACCTCTAACTGCAGAGGTTTATATTTATAAGAAACGGATTAAAATGTTTCCACAGATTTTAAATTTATGAAGATTTTAACAATATTAGTATCCAAACGGCCGTTATAACGGATTAAAAAAAACACTTTTTTTTCTAGTATAAAGCCTATAGTTCCTTAACCATGTGTCAGATTTTTCTGATTTACGAACTTGTCCAAGATATTAATAAAACACACATTTTTAATAAAGGTTTTTTGATCTGGCTCCACAAATGCAACCGTGAGAGCGCCGGTTGATTCAAACGCATTTTGTGTTTACAAGCTTTTTTGTTGGAGCCGCTCACTCAGAAACCTCCAACTACAGAGGTCTTTTTTTTGAAAGAAACTGATTAAAAAGGTTTCAAAAATTCTAAATTTATGAAGTTTTTAAAAATATTAGAATCCAAACGGCCGTTATAACGGATCTAAAAAACAGTGTTTTTTTCTAGTATAAAGCTTCTAGTTTCTTAACCATGTGTTGGATTGGGCTGATTTACGAACTTGTCCAAGATATTAATAAAACGCACATTTTTAGAGAAGGTTTTTTGATCTGGACTTATAAATGCGACCGTGAGAGTGCCGGTTGTTTCAAAAAAAAATTTTTTTTGCAAACTTTTTTGTTGGAGCCGCTCACTCAGGAACCTCTAACTGCAGAGGTCCATTTTTAAAACAAATTGATAAAAAAGATTCCAAAGATTTTAAATTTGTTAAATTTTTTGAAATATTAGTATTCCAACGGCCGTTATAACGGTTTTAAAAAATCAATTTTTTTCAGAAAAAAGCCTCTAGTTTCTTAACCACGAGTCGGATTTTGCTGATTCACGAACTTGTTCAAGATATTATTAAAACACACAAGTACAGAAAATGTTTTTGATCTACCTCAACAAATGCGACCGTGAGAGTGGCGGTCGTTTTCGTTATATCTCATATCGTTTATATATATATATATTATATATATAATATATATATATATATATATATATATATATATATATATATATATATATATATATATATATATATATATATATATATATATATATATATATATATATATATATATATATATATATATATATATATATATTTATTTTTATAATAAAAAAAAAAAATATATATATATATATATATATATATATATATATATATATATATATATATATATATATATATATATATATATATATATATATATATATATATATATATATATTAATATATATATATATATGTAAATTTTTTTTTTTTTGTTTTTTCATCTCCGCTTATCATATATAGTCGTTTGGCACAAAAATTTTTCCGAAATTCCGAGATGAAGCCCATTGCAATAGGTAGATTTTTATATGAAATCTACCTAATAAATTTTTTGTACGACACCCTCCCATTTCATGTCAATACCCGTAAAAATATTATTTGCAAAATTTGAAATCAATCGGTCAACTCTAAGACGTGCCTCCGGCCACTTAAGATTGAGAAATTTTGTTCTGGACCTTAAAAAAAAATTTTTATATTTTGTGTGACACCCTCCCATTCCGTGTCAATACCCATAAAAAAATTATGTGTAAAATTTGAAATCAATCGGTCAACTCTAAGGGGTGCCCCCGGCCACTTACAGTTGAAGGTTTTGTTGTGGCCATTACAAAGAAAAATTTTAATTTTTTGTACGACACCCTCCCATTTGGTGTCAATACCCATAACAATATTATGTGTAAAATTTGAAATCAATCGGTCAACTCTAAGGAATAAACTCTAAGGCGTGCCCCGGCCACTTAAACTTGAAAGGTTTTGTTCTGGCCAATACAGAGAAAAATTTAATTTTTTTGTACGACACCCTCCCATTTCGTGTGAATACCCTTAAAAATATTATTTGCAAAATTTGAAATCAATCGTTCAACTCTAAGGGGTGCCCCCGGCCACTTAAAGTTGAAGGTTTTGTTGTGGCCATTACAAAGAAAAATATAAATTTTTTGTACGACACCCTCCCATTTGGTGTCAATACCCATAACAATATTATGTGCAAAATTTGAAATCAATCGGTCAACTCTAAGGGATACCCCCGACCACTTAGAGTTGAGAGGTTTGGTTGTGGCCATTATAAAGAAAAATTTAATTTTGTGTACGATACCCTCCCATTTCATGTCAATACCCTTAAAAATGTTATTTGCAAAATTTGAAATCAATCGGTCAACTCTAAGGGGTGCCCCCGGCCACTTAAAGTTGGGAAGGTTTGTTCTGGACCTTAAAAAAAAAAATTTTATTTTTTGTGCGACACCCTCCCATTTCGTGTCAATACCCATAAAAAAATTATGTATAAAATTTGAAATCAATCGTTCAACAGCACGAAAATGAATGATCAACCATAATAATAAAATAACAATGCGGAACATTACAAAACTGCATACATATACATATTTAGTTTATTTACACATAATCATTATTCATTATTAATAAGAATATTGAGTTGAATTATATAATTTAAATTTCCATTTTTAATAATGAATTCCAAAAAGAAAATTAATCAATCTATTGACAAAACAATTCTTTTTTTTTAATGGATAATGGATAAAATATTATTATTAAAATATTATAAATTAAGGAACTTATAAGCAAATTTGTGAAATTAAACTTTTTTAAATAAAAACGAAAAAAAAAGAACTTAAGAAAAACTTTTTCTCTAATCATCAGAAAAATTCGACTAACTGAAAAAGTTATATGGGTTTTTGTTTTCCGTTTTCTCAGCTACTTGATTAAAAATTGAACTTAAATTTTTTAGTTTTAACATACGCCGTACATACACCCCCTTACCAGTGATATTGATATCTAGAAATATCACGATAAAAAGGTGTTTACACAGTGTGACGTATAAAAGTAAATATAAATTTTGAAATATTTGCAAATTTTGCATTAAAAACTTTTTGCGTTAAACAAAAATTTTAATTAGTTAATTTGATAATAGATGTTAATAATTTAGAAGGTGGACGCGTTATTCGTCCAGACCTGGTAACAGAAGTTTGAGGTTGTAAATTAAATCGCACTGTTTTTTTAATTTTGATCGGAGTGCTCGAAATTGAAATTGAAGAAGAATCGGAGTTAGAGATATGATCCTGTTCCGTAGAATTCGAAACAGGTATCGAAGAACAGTGCTGAGGAGAACTAGATATTATCGGTGAATGGCTGATCAGGGATCGTTCAGACTTAGTGCTATCCTGATAGCTGGGTTTAAGTCTGTCGATACTATCTATAGTAAAAGTTTTGTCATCACGATTGATGACGAGATAGGGTCTATCGTAGGGTTGTTGCAATGACCTTCGGACAGTGTCTACTCTGAGGAAAACGTGTGAGCAGGTTTTCAAATCGTTGAAAACAAAAACGTTGTCATTCAAGTGACGAGAAGAAGTAACAGGTCGGAGATTGTTGAACTCTAGCTTGAGGCTAGCTACAAAATCCGACTGTGGAACCAATGTCGTTTGTTCCGATAAAAAGTGTCCCGGCAAGCGTAAGGTAGATCCATACACTAATTCCGCGGAGGTAGATTTAAAATCTTCCCGAAAAACTGTACGCAGTCCAAGAAGTATAGTAGGGAGAGTACGTGTCCAATCTTGTCGATCATGACACATTATGGCCGCTTTCAATGTTCGATGAAAACGTTCGATCATGCCATTACATTTAGGATTATAAGCTGTGGTTCGTCGATGTTCGAAACCTAAAAGCTTTGAAAGTTCAGAATATAGTTGAGATTCAAATTGTGATCCTCGATCGGTCACAATGAAATTTGGAACCCCGAAGCGAGATATCCACCCAGAATAAACAGCAGTGGCTACAATTGCAGCCGTAATTTCTGAGATCGGGATTGCTTTGGGCCATCTTGTGTATCTGTCGATCAGAGTTACACAATACCGTTGTCCTTCTGACGAAGGCATCGGTCCAATAATATCTAAATGAACTTCAGAAAAACGTTCTGAAGTTGAAGAATAATTAGATAGAGGAGATCGAGTGTGTCTTGAAACTTTTGATTTCTGACACTGTAAACAGTTTCGAGTCATTTCCTGGACATCTTTTTTTATTGACGGCCAGACCACGGCGTCAGTCAGTAATTTAATAGAAGAATTAATTCCGGGATGAGAAATGTTGTGCATTTGCACGAAAACGCTTTGACGAAACTGTTTTGGAATAAATGGACGTAGTTTCCTCGTTGAAACGTCACACTAAATAAATTTGTTAGAGTGAAAGGATAGAGGAAACTGTTGGAACTTAAGCGTCGTGATATTTTCCGAAAGTAGTTCCTTCAACTCTGAATCAGTAGCTTGAGCATCAGCAATTGCCGAATAGTCGATGCTCTCAGGTAGTTGGATTTGATCAATGCGTGACAAGGCGTCAGCAACAACATTGTCAATTCCAGAAATATGTCGAATGTCAGTTGTAAACTGGCTGATAAAATCCAGATGTCTAAATTGTCTAGGAATTTATTTGTCTAGAAATTAAAGGTTCATGATCCGTGAATAGGATAAAATTTCGCCCTTCTAGAAGGTAACGAAAGTGTTTAATGGCTAAATAAGCTGTAGCGCTGTAGTGCTGTTGAGTTTCAGTTAGTCTAACCGAAAAGAAACTGAGAGGCTGCCATGAATCGGTGACCAGTTGTTGAACGACTGCACCAACTGCTTTGTCGGAAGCGTCGACCATAATAGCAAGTTGGGCATCTAGAGAAGGATGAGCGAGCATCGTAGCATCGCTGAGTTGCTTTTTACAATTTGTAAAAGCTTGAAGAGAAGATTCCGACCAGTTAATAGGTCGTTTGTCGTTTTTTTTTTGAGCCTTTTAAGAAATCATTTAAAATGGCTTGATCACCGGCAGCGTGAGGAATGAAACGTCGATAGAAATTGATCATTCCTAGAAATCGACGTAATTGTTTGACCATTTGAGGAGTGGCAAAATCGGAAATAACATCCACTCGTTCTTTCGTTGGTCTAATGCCGTTGGAATCGATGTTATGACCTAAGAAATTAATGTCGTGTTGTGCGAAGTTGCACTTGTTAAGGTTGATGATCATACCAGCATCTTGCAATTTCTGAAAGATGACCTTAAGATGTCCTAAGTGTTCGACATAGGACGTAGATGCGAAAAGTAGATCGTCTAAATAGACGAAGCAGAAATCTAAACCACGTAAAATGGTGTGCACATGTCGCTGAAACGTTTGACCAGCGTTTCTTAAACCGAATCCCATTCGTGTGAACTCGAAAAGTCCGAATGGTGTAGAAATAGCTGTCTTAGGAAGATCAGACGGCTCAATAGGAATGTGGTGATAAGCTCGCACTAGGTCGATAGTCGAGAAAATAGTGCAACCTGCAAGTCAGGGGCGCAAACAGATAAAGTTTTAGAAGGAGGGGGGGTCCAACAAATTTTATTTTTAATAAAAAACGCTGTGTAGGAATTACAACAACACACATAGATACCTTTTAAGACGTTGGTCCCACAACAACATGCCTGTTGAGGTGTTGATGAACGATTTTTAAACCTTTGTGGATTGTACACCCCCGGGACTGTTAATTCGGACTAAGCATTTCATTTGTACGATGTAAATCGGTGTGTTTCGATCGGTTGTTGATCTTTTGTTTCAAAAAACGTATTGGCTGTCAGATTTGTCTTCCAAAAATGTTTATATGTGTGCATCAGTGATGCTAGACTTTAAAAAATAAATTTCAAGTTGCCGTATCAAACAAAACTTACCAATTTTACCGTTTCTTTAAGGAAAAACTTCCCATCAAGCTTACAATTAAAAAAAATATACATATATATAAAAATCCAATTGTTTATATGGAAAAAACTTCAAAATCCATTACTATAACAATATTTTTTAATATGTTCAAAATGCATCGATGCATAGAAAGGATCTTGTAGTTCCTTATTGTAGGTGATTTTATTTTTCGTCTCGTAGTGTGAAAATATTCCTGAAACTCAGAAATATGTTATTGCTTGTGGGATTTTCGAAATTTTTGTTTCTATTTTCGTAAGAAATATCAGAACATCAACATCAGAAGGCTGAAATTTCATCGATTTTACTGTATACTATAAAGGCGATGAATGGCAGATTCATTTAAACAAAATTATTGAGTAATCAACATCTTTCTGGAAGGATAGTAAAAAAATAGTTGTTGCGATAATTTTGAATAAGTTTGAAATTTAAAAAACTTCTACAATTAATTGTGAAAAAGCCCACACTTGCCAAGTCCGCTTTTTGTCCGCTTTCCTGTTTTAAATGAAATATCCCATAAACGGAAAAAAATGACCCGATCTGGCATTACTGGTGTGTATTAATATAATGCTCATATATTTTAGATAGAACTGAGAGCAAGGGTATTGCGGTCTTTAGTTTGAAATATCACATTTTGTTTCGTTCTGGGAATGAATTGGCTAACTTCTAGCACGAAAGAGAAATATCAGATCTATAGGATTTGTAGAAAATTTTAGTAAGAGGGTGCAAGTTCCTTTGAAAATGTTGTAAGAATAAGAGGAATGATGTTCAGACCGAGACTTTGCTGGTAGTTAACCCCCTTGAGATTTTTTTTGACAATTTTGGGTTTGAAATAAAAATCTTTCATACTAACGCCTGAAGTCTGGATTTTTGGTTTTTCTTTAGGAGTTTCTAAAATAGTCGAGATCACAGCAAAGCGTTCCGCAAACAATGCGATTTTTCTCGCGCTTTCGCTCTGTCAATTTCTGTTTATTTCGTTTTCGATTATCTGGTTTAATATAATATTGGGCTGTATAGATATTAGGATTTAAATCGTTAAGGGATTTTTGTTATTGAACCAAATATTAAATAATATTTGTTTGTTTCTAAGGGCCAATATGGCTGGAAAACAAATATTTTTGTTGGGGTTTCATTATCACGAAGGAAACAAATTTATTGATACTAAAACATTTTAGTCAAACAAAATTTATACTATATTATTACTATATTATTATTTTATTTTTATATTTATTTTCACTCGGATATATAACGGCCAAACAACCTACCAGAGCTCCTGACAGTCATGGTTAAATTAGTAAATTGCTTTATTTGTTTTTGATAAATGATCTCTTTCGTTTGTACAATTTAAAGTATCAGAACCTTTAGGTGGTTCAGACCACCAGAATTTGATTTCCACTCATTTAAATTTACAAGTTCCCAAACAGTTTCAATCTACTCCTAGTCTTATTTGGGTTGCAGATTGGCAGGGGCTTAGAGATATATGTTTAATTCAAACATTTCTACTTCTAATTTTTCAGAAATAATACACGTGGGTTTAGGGGAAGTTTTATCCGATATATGGCTCTGAAGGCTGATCTTTAGGATTCGGGTAAACGTGAAGAAGCAATAAAATTTAAAATAAATACTCTTTAAAAAATGGCCAGTATATAGCCAATTTCAAAAAAGTTCCTAGCATGAATTCAACAAATGTTCATTAATTTAATATTATGAGCTTCTTAAATCGTTACTTAATGAAAGACAATGCGGTTTTTGTAAAGGAAGAGCGACGGGAAATTTACTTTCTTTGTCACACATATCTGGATCAGTCAGTTGAAAACCTTGGTGAGACTTTCATTGCTGCTCAGCAATTCTAATCTTACTAATGAGCTTGATTCGTTGTATGTTGCTGATTTGAAGGTACACAAATACACTATGGATAAACGCGCGTGTCTACCTAGATCAAATCAATTTTACTTGAACAGAGTATCAATAGCAGCCCATCTTTTTAAGGTTCGAGTGACAAGATGTAGCTTTTCAAAGAAATTTTTTTAACAGAATTTAGCATCTCTGGAATGCCTTACTGACGTTGGTGTTCCTTGATAATTGTAATCCACAAAACTTTAAAAATAGCGTTCCTTATAAAATCTCGTAAAATCCTCAAAGAGAATTGATCAATAGTGAGTAACCTTAGATAACTGGTTAGCATCGTATCTTACGATATTCAGAGATGTTAATCTATAATTTCTTATGGTTAACACTAAATAATGTCTAAATTTAAAAAACAATACTGAAAGATTATCGGTTAGAGGGGGGGTCCAGACCCGAAAACCCCGCCCTTGTGTGCGCGCCTGCTGCAAGTTGTTGCGAAAAATCTTAAAGAAAATGAATGTTGTATTTGTCGGGGACTGTGACTTTATTTAAGCCACGGTAAACACCGCAAACACGAATACCACCTGTTTTCTTTTCGACCAAGTGAAGTGGACTGGACCATTGACTACTAGAGGGTCTACAGATTCCTTCTTCTAGCATATAGTCAAATTCAGTATTTGCAGCTTTAAGTTTGTCAGCTGCTAGTCTGCGAGTTTTGCAGGAGACTGGAGGTCCAGTAGCTTTAATCGCATGTGTCACATTGTGTTTCACAGCTGAAGAGAGACCTGTAGCGATTAATATATTTAAATCTAAATAATTAATCACTACAAACTTATATGATCAATTAATGTAAACGATCAATTAACGTAAACGATCACTTTACATTAATTCAATATACTTGAGACACGAACCGATTGAGTTTTGATAAAAGCTTAATCTCGTTCCACTAGTCGACGCTGTGCGGCTGATGCTATAAATTATTTAATTAATTTACTCGAAATTTAAAATCGTCAATTGAACGTCCTAAATAAAATTACATGTTTTTGTTGAAGTCAAATTATAAATCTAAAAATTAGCTTTTTCACTTTCTCGTGATATTCTAAAACGTGAACATCGCTCTCTTAAGTATTAATAATACATTTGTGTTATCGCATTGCATTTATTTAAAGGTTTTGTTAGTTAATCATACTGTGCATTTAATGGAAGTTAATTTTATTAATAGTGAATTATCATTTAATAAACTGTATAATTAAAAAGAAAATATAAGCGAGTTTTAGTGTATGAACCAAGGAGTTCATCATTGGTGACGCCGATTACGGTTTTTACCGTTCAAATTTTTTTACAAGCCTTGTAACTGGACAGCCTGATACATTATTGTATCAGGTTATTAGGTACGTATTTAAACTCTTCATAATACCTCGATATAGTTGTACTAAAACGTTTTTATTTTTGGGTGGTATAACAAACGTATGAAACTCTGGAAGTATTGCGTGTATGCGAGCGTCAATCACCATATTTAACGAAAACATAAAAAAATAGTACATCATAAAAACAGTATAACTAACAGCAATATCATCATATCATCATTGTTACAAATATATAAATATAACAGCAAAATATTACAGCGTAATATAACAACATAATCTAACAGTATGATACAACAGCATAATCATCAATCATCATAATCATATCAGCATATATTCATAAAGCCATTGATCAACATCAAAAACATTATAACTTTATATATATATATACCCAAATACCATATATGTATATGTGAAATATCAACTTTATATTAACAAATAACAACAATCATTAATACGGTTACTTCTAACAATCAAAACCAGTATCAAGAAATTAAAATTAAACAAGAAGCTAACATCTCTGGAATCACATCACAGGATTTACAAGATAAATATTTCAAATTATTATTTAAAAAAAATTTTTCTATTTAAAGTAGCATTTACGTAACGTAACGTTTATCAATTATTTCTTTAAATTATTTTTGAAATCTAATCATTATTCTATATTTTTGGTTTTCATTTTTATTATTTTTTTCTTTTAATTTAAAATATAAATCGTTATATACTATACTATTACTATATTATCGATATTATTATACTATCGAATTATTTATATTTTTATATCTAACTGCAATCCGATAAACAAATCTATTCGCGAAGCAAATCTTAAACGAAAAATATCGCTTTTACATTATTCTAGGTTTTTTATTTTTTTTTCTTTAAAAAAAAAGAGAAAATTTTATTTTGCTTTATTTCGAAAGCTATTACTCGCGTTAACTCTCATATTTTTTATTCTTATATCTTTCTTAAATTTACTTTGACATCGACAAAAAAATGTTGGACGACGAACAGATGGGCGCAGCTCAAAGTGTAAGGGACAACAAACCTTTAGAGCTCGGTGCCTCGTCCAGCATAAAGCTGCAACCTTTCTGGACACAACAGCCGGCCACTTGGTTTCGAGTGGCCGAGCAGACTTTTGAGTTTCAGAATATAAAGGTAGACAAGCAAAAGTATTTGCACTTGCTGCATTCTCTAACCCCCCAATTGTGTGACATGGTTTCGGACATTATGGATGTATTGCCTGAAACCAATAAATATGAAGCACTCAAACAAGCGCTGTTGGAACGGCTGGCACCATCAGACGAGCGGCGTCTAGAAGCGCTCCTGACAGGACAAGATCTCGGAGATCGAATACCATCCGAGGCTCTACGCCATATTAAAAAACTTGCGTGCAACAATTTCAGTGAAAAGCTGATACTATCACTTTGGGTACGTAGGATGCCAGAATTGATTAGAATAGCGTTGGCTGGTCAATCAGAATCAACCCCAGTTGAAACGATGGCGAAGATGGCCGACAAAATGTTCGAGACAATGTCTCTCAACACTGGAACAAATCAAATAACTGAGATTCGCCAATCTCGTTCATCAACACGTTCCACTCATGCTAGTCAACGACGGGGAACACCTGTAGCAAGCGCAACAATGGAAGAACGCCTATCAAGAGTTGAAAGACAACTCGAGCAGCTGACTCGATTTCGTCGATCGAACTCGAGGAGTAGGTTCAACTCAATGAACTCGAATTATCGCGGCAGCTCACCATCTCCATACCGACAACGGTCAAAATCTCGATCTGGCTCGAAAAACAAACTCGGTTCGTGTTACTACCACCGAACATTTGGAGCTGCAGCACGCAAGTGTAGATCTCCATGTTCACTTAGCCAGTCCACATCCACAGCTACCATGGATGTAGACCCAGCATTAAATCCAAAAAATGGTTAAAACCCGAAGTCGAGACGACCGTAACAGAGAGCAGTTACTCCAGTCGTCTGTTCGTTCACGACAAAGTGAACAACCAAACTTTTCTTATAGACACCGGAGCAGACCTCTCGGTGCTCCCCATAAAATATAATCGATCCATAACAAATATTCCAAAATCAAACGATCTAGCCTTATCAGCTGCCAACGGCACGATAATCAATACCTACGGAACAAGGCTCCTACAGGTAGATATCGGCCTAAAACGAACATTCACACACGCTTTCGTACTAGCGCAAGTGAATCGTCCGATCATTGGTGCTGATTTTCTAAGTAAATTTGGTCTGCTTGTCGATCTTAAACGAAAACGGCTGATTGATTCAGCTACACAGCTGTCAATCAATGCCACAATGGCTAGTGTTGATACGCCAACACCCATCCATTATACGATCGACAACGATTACGGCCTGCTACTAAAGAAGTTTCCTTCCCTAACAGCAGAGCCGAACTACAATTTACCGGTCAAGCATAACGTGGTACATCACATTGTTACCACCGGGCATTTGCCTGTATCAAGACCACGCAGACTAGATCCAATTCGTCAAAAAGCTGCGTTTACTGAATTTCAACACATGGTTGAACTTGGAATTTGTCGCATTTCATCTTCCTCTGTATCTTGTCCGCTTCACATGGTTCGAAAGAAAGATCTCGACTGGAGACCATGTGGAGATTATCGCAGGTTAAACGCTGTCACGATTCCTGATCGTTATCCGATACCGCACATACAAAATTTTTCGATGAATTTGTATGGTTGCAAAGTTTTCTCTAAAATTGACCTTGTTAGAGCCTATCATCTCATTCCTGTCGCGAATGAAGATATACACAAAACGGCTATCACAACTCCATTTGGCCTCTTCGAATTCACTCGAATGCCATTCGGTTTACGCAATGCTGCACAAACGTTTCAGCGTTTCATAAACGAAATCGTTCGAGATTTAGACTTCGTATTCGTCTACATCGACGATATATTAGTGGCATCAATAAATGAGGAACAACACAAACTCCATTTGGAACAACTCTTCCAGAAACTTAGCGAGTTTGGCGTTCACATAAAGAGTTCGAAATGCGTTTTTGGCGTAAACACTCTCGAATTCCTCAGCCACACGATAACACCTAATGGTATTCTGCCTTCTCAAGAACGAATTAATGCCATTACGGAATTTCCAGCACCAACATCAATCAAACGTATTCAGCAATTCGTCGGTATGATAAATTATTATCATAGATTCATACCGAAACTAGCTGAAACACTTGCCCCAATTCATACACACTTGGCCGCTTTACTAAAGAAGCCCAAGACTCCGAAAAATTTTACTTGGCCAAACGAATGTCAACTAGCATTCACCAAGTTAAAAACCGAATTGGGCAATATCACGTTATTAGTTCATCCACGTAACGATTCTGCATACAGTATCACTACGGATGCATCGAACATTGCTGTCGGAGCAGTGTTACAGCAACGTAATAATGATTGTTGGGAACCACTGGGATTTTTCTCAAAGAAACTTTCAGACGCTGAAACTAAATACTCTGCATTCGATCGAGAGCTACTCGCAATTTACCTAGCTATAAAACACTTCAGGTATTTTGTCGAAGGTCGTGAATTTACAATTTACACCGACCACAAGCCTCTCACACGCGCAATACAATCTAAAACGGAACGAAATCCACGGCAATCTCGCCATTTAGATTTTATTAGTCAATTTACTACCGATATCCAGCATGTGCAAGGTAAAGACAACACAGTCGCGGATGCATTATCTCGTGCATCCGACAACGAAACTGCATCAGTTGAGACTCACTTCAACTACGATGCTATCATCGCTGCACAAAAAGCAGACTTAGAACTTCAGAATTTATTTTCTGGTTCCGTATGTCACGCTAGTTCATCAATGAAACTAGAGCTTTTTAAACTGCCAGGATTCGAAATCGTCTGCGAAACATCAACGGGTAACAATCGCCCATACATCGCAGAACCATTACGCAAAACTGTCTTTAACACTTTACACAACTTGTCACATCCTGGTGTCAACGGTACACGTAAATTGATTACATCTAGATATTTTTGGCCCAGTATAAATAAAGATATTAATCACTGGACAAAATCTTGTTTATCTTGCCAACGCTCTAAGGTCCAACGGCACACAAAAAGTCCAACTGGACAATTCGAAATTCCACAGTCTCGTTTCGAACATATCCATATAGATATCGTAGGTCCGCTTCCTCCTTCTAATGGATATTCATATATTTTAACTTGCGTTGATCGATTCACTCGATGGCCAGAAGCTTTTACTATGTCTGATATGTCTGCTGCTACCATAGCCACGACATTTGTTAATAATTACGTATCACGATTCGGTGTTCCACTGCACATCACAACTGATCAGGGAACACAATTTGAGTCTAAACTTTTTTCTGAATTAACGAAACTTTTGGGCTCACATCGGATACGTACAACGGCCTACCATCCACAAGCAAACGGAATGGTAGAACGTTTTCATCGACAACTAAAAGCTGCACTTATGGCCAGAGGCAACACTACTCAGTGGAGCTCCGAAATACCAATCATTCTTCTTGGTATTCGAGCTACAGTGAAAGAAGATCTGAAGTGCTCACCCGCAGAACTTGTCTACGGACAAACACTGAAACTGCCCGGTGAGTTCTTCGTAGAAAATCCTCTTTCACAGCTGCCTACTCATGAAACAGTTATTGATCAACTTCGAAATACAATGCACAATCTGATTCCAACACCTACACGACAAAGTAAACAAAACGACATTTTTGTCCCAAAGTCGCTTGAAAACTGCGACTACGTTTTTGTTAGGGTCGATAGAACACGCACAGGCTTACAAACCCCATATGAAGGTCCTTACAAAATCATACGACGTCTCCGTAAACAATTCGTAATCGAGATCAAAGGCAAACAACAATCTGTCTCGATCGACAGATTGAAGCCAGCGTATGGTATTTTGTGTTCAGCTGATCGTTCACCAGCTTCTCGAACACACAAAGCTGTTCATTTCGAACAGACACATTAAACGGGGGGCTTTCATCTACGAGCGGGGTACTGTAGCGATTAATATATTTAAATCTAAATAATTAATCACTACAAACTTATATGATCAATTAATGTAAACGATCAATTAACGTAAACGATCACTTTACATTAATTCAATATACTTGAGACACGAACCGATTGAGTTTTGATAAAAGCTTAATCTCGTTCCACTAGTCGACGCTGTGCGGCTGATGCTATAAATTATTTAATTAATTTACTCGAAATTTAAAATCGTCAATTGAACGTCCTAAATAAAATTACATGTTTTTGTTGAAGTCAAATTATAAATCTAAAAATTAGCTTTTTCACTTTCTCGTGATATTCTAAAACGTGAACATCGCTCTCTTAAGTATTAATAATACATTTGTGTTATCGCATTGCATTTATTTAAAGGTTTTGTTAGTTAATCATACTGTGCATTTAATGGAAGTTAATTTTATTAATAGTGAATTATCATTTAATAAACTGTATAATTAAAAAGAAAATATAAGCGAGTTTTAGTGTATGAACCAAGGAGTTCATCAGACCCGAGTCAAAGAACGGACAATGAAGGAGTAGAGATAGGAACTGTGACTGCTGATGTGAAAATATCAGACAGTGGGTCGATAATTCGTTTCTGTTTAATATTAACCAGAATGCCGTATTTGTTTAAAAAGTCAGCGCCAATTATCGGAACAGAGACACTGGCGATGATGAAAGACTGAACGAATGAACGTCGAAGACCTAAACTCAACGTTAAAGTTTTCGTCCCATAAGTAGACATGGTAGTAGAATTCGCAGCAATAAGAGTGAAGTCTGATTTCACACTGATCTTCTGAGCGAAAGTAGCTGGAACTACCGATACCTCGGCACCGGTATCGATAAGAAATTTAAGATTAGTGATGGTATGATAAACCATCAAACGATAATTATTGTGGCAGTCACCGCATTCCGCTAAATGCGGCGAGCCATTTAGTTTTTTGAGTTAGAAGAGAATGAAGAATATCGGGAACATTCAGGATGGCATTTTTGAGCAAGGTCACCAAATTGATGGTGATAGAAACAAATGCCCTGAAAAAATTGTGGAGGTCTTGAGTTAGATCGCGATCTGCGATCATTACTTCTAGAGGGAGTTCTAGATCTTGATCTAGATGAATTAGATAATTTTTGGCTAATTGCCGATAATTGAACTTCCAGCTTTTTATTTTGGAGTTCTAAATTTTAAATTGCTGTTGCAATAAAGAGATTTCCAAATTTGATTTAGCAGAATTATCATTAATAGATTCAATGTGTTGCGAAGGTTGTGCAACTTGGAAAATTGATGGAATCATCAAAGCACTGAATACAGTATCTGCAGTGACGGCTACAGCGTCAAGAACGTCATTACTAGGAGCAATAGCGGTTTTAATGAGAGGAGGAAGGTTTTCGCTCCATAGAACTCTTAGTGTGTCATCAGAAAAATTTTGTTTTGCTTCACTTCGCATTGCTCGCAACAATTCGGATGGGCGTTTATCGCTAAGATCCATCCCACGGAGCACGATACGAATGCGGTCAGTATTAGATTTTCCTAATCGAGTGAGAATTGCTTGTTTAATTGAATCGTAAGGATGATCAGGATCGGGATGTGCGATGATATCGCTAACAAATTGGGCTAACTCAGGGGTAAGAACGCGACAAAATGTTCTAAATTTATATTTTTGGCTCGTAACTCGACCATTACTGAACTGAGCCTCAAGTGTAAGAAACCACAAATCGGGTTGGGTATGCCAAAAGGGTGCAGGAGTAAAACCTACGGCATTAATGTCGATGTCGCTTTTAGGAATAGGTATAGCATTACTGCTACAAGGTTCTTGATCATCGATAATAGGAGAATTTTGATTTTGTGTAGCTAGTGCTACAGCTCGTGCAATCGTGTCATTTAGTTCGCGTTGCGAAAACATTTTGGGGGTCTCTTCAGGTACTGAAGGAACCGCGTCAACCATTTTAAAAAATATTTAAATAAAAATAATATTGCGAAAACAAAAAAAAAAAAATCTAGAGCAAAAATATCTTAATAAGCAAGATAAGCAAATAATAATTTAAATCGTAATATTTTTAAAAATTAAAGTTTATAATTATTAGATATATCTTTTAATATTATTATTATTACTAATATTATTATAATTAAATTATAATAAAAACAAACACATATGAGAATTAAGATTTTTTAAATACTTGTTTCTTCTTTGAGTGTTCCTGATGAAACTCGGGGTCACCAATTTATAGCTTGTAGTTCACGCTATATAAAGTATAAGGATAAGCTAGTGTATTTACCTTAATCCAAAAGCTAGTAATTCTCGCTTAATTAAGGGTAAATTTCTTTCCAAATTGAGGTTCAATGAAATAACAGCAAAATATTGTAATGTTGTGCGTTAAAGATATCTTCCAATTTAAATCAATTAAGTCCGCTTAATTTAACACACAGGTTAATAATATTTTCAATAATCGATATTTTGTTTAATTGAAATGCAAAGAAAGGTTGAACGAAGAGATGAAAAAATTCTTAGATGAGCAACTTAATACATATGCAAAAAAATAAATAATCCAGCTTTGTTCTTGTTGTATCCTCGTGTAATTGAAATTTTGGTAAAGTACTTTATAATTGAAATTCTATACATTTCAATAGCATCATCAACACGAAAATGAATGATCAACCATAATAATAAAATAACAATGCGGAACATTACAAAACTGCATACATATACATATTTAGTTTATTTACACATAATCATTATTCATTATTAATACGAATATTGAGTTGAATTATATAATTTAAATTTCCATTTTTAATAATGAATTCCAAAAACAAAATTAATCAAACTATTGACAAAACAATTCTTTTTTTTTTTTAATAGATAAAATATTATTAAGGAACTTATAAGCAAATTTGTGAAATTAAACTTTTTTAAATAAAAACGAAAAAACAAGAACTTACGAAAAACTTTTTCTCTAATCATCAGAAAAATTCGACTAACTGAAAAAGTTATATGGATTTTTGTTTTCCGTTTTCTCAGCTACTTGATTAAAAATTGAACTTAAATTTTTTATTTTTAACAAACGCCACAATATCAATAAATTTACGCTAAAACATTTTATAAATATCATTTAATTAAACAATTAAATTATAATACCACCCGTGGTACATTATTGTAGCTTAATTAGGAGCCTCAACACATTTATAGGGTGCGTTTCACTAAGCGTTCACAAAGCTCAAAATGACCCTTCATCCGTTCCACTTGACGAAAATGGTCGTTGTGGTTGCGGTGAAAACGTCACTCATGACGTCATAATTTTCGCTCACATCAAGCTCACAACGACCAATCTCAAAAGGTGGGTTAAAATGAGAGTTTATAAGTTTAGCGCCTTTTTTCAAATTTAAAGATGGCGAAAACAAAAGTAAATTTGTATAAATCTTTTTTTACTCAAAATAATTTTCATACAAATTTGGATCTCATCAGTAAAAGTTGTTTTACTGTGCATGCACCATAATCATTAAATTTTATTGTTAAGACTTACAAATTGTAGCTTCTATTTATTTGTTCAAACTCGCCATTTGTATTTTTGATGTCAACGCCTAAAACGATCAAATAATCCATTCCACTTGAGTTGACAATTGTAACGCTCAGAAGCAAGTGGAACGGGAAAAACAGCGGTCGTGGACGAGATTGTCTTGATTACTTAGTGGAACGCACCTATAGTCGTTTGGATTTAAACAACACAACCCTTCTACGGTTTTTAGTACTAAAATTGCTTTGAACGCACTCTCTAAATAATGACAGTAATTTTAAAAAATAATTTTTCAAACTGTTGTCCGTAGTGATTTATCCACAACTCACAAGTCGAGTTTTTGATTTAACTAGTATTTATGAATTATTTGATAGATATAGTATAAATATTATATTAAATATATTAGAAACGATAAATATAAAATAAGCTACACATGGTTATTATTTTAAAAAGTAAGAACAGTTGTTAGTGGTAAATTGTCGCTCTTTGTTACTGCCGTATCGGAATTAAAAAAAACGTGCAAAAACTATAAATCTCTTTACTTCGACTGCCTTACCATATTTTGGTCATGGACATATATAACTGGGATGATTTAAATGTAGGATGTGATAATTCAATTCAATTTTTTGGTAACGTTTTGTGTTGAAAACTAATGATAATATTTTGTTTTGTCAAACCGTGTCTTTTTATTACTTTTAGCTCGTAAACACGAGAAACATGAAAAACTAATCTCAACAAAGACAGAAACAAGCACGAAACATGATGCAGTATATCCTAATTCAATTGATATTCAAGAGAGGCAAATTGCTGGTCCAGCAACAGCAATTTCTGAAACGAATGTAGATCGTATTGCGTAAGAAGAGTAAAAATTTGAAAAGCAATTTCGTTTTTAATGTTTTATAATTTTAGAAAAGTTATTTCACCGACCAGTAACGTATTTACTTTTCTTAAACCTGCTCCTCAATCTACTGTTAAGTATATGATATTTTAACGCTGTTTATTTTATAACTTTATTTTATTTAACATTTAGAATCCTAAGGAAAATTGCCCTAAAGCTTATCAATATGCTGAAATTTATAAAAATAAAAGAGAACAGTGTAGGAAAAGGTTTTTAAATGATGAAGAGAAAAGGCGAACTTTTAAGTCGAAACCTGCACCAACCTTTAACATTGTTAAAAATAAATACGTTAAAAAGGCTCACACAATACCTAGAACACCTAGAGTTTTAAGAACATGGAACCAAAACATTGAAAATCGCAATAAAGCTGTAAGAAACGTTTACTATAAAAATACTTTACTGTACTACATATATGTTAGGCCAATAGAATAACGGAAAAAGATATGGCTTACGTGTTGTTGTCGGTAACAGGTCAGACATTTTTTTAATCTCTGGGGTAGGATACTCGCATAATAGTCATGCAGAGTCCACTCGCCGGGCACCTGGGGCACCTTCCTTGTAAGCGATATAACTCGTATATGGTGCACTTTAGGATATTGGTGCCATGGAACTTTTTTGTTCTTTAAATGTTTTTCTATAACTTAAAATAAAAAAAAACAAAAAAAAAATTTGTTTTGTTGCAAATTTTTGTGAAAGAATGCGAAAAAATGTCTAAAAAATCGATATTTTTCAATTGAATTTAGTTATTTGCAAATAATTGTTTATAGCATAATTGACCCCTCTGCCTTGTAGTTAAGACCTCAACGAAAAAATTAAGCTTCAGAACGTTTCATTCGGCTTGATCGTTTTTGCACAATTTCATTGTGCACTTAATGCCTGAAAAAAAGTTGTTAATTTTGGGCAGGCCGCAAGGTCTGAGTTTTCATCCGATCGCAATCTGCTTGACAGAAATCGAAAGGGTGTAGTTTCAACTTTAAATAACAATTTTGTTGCCTATACCCATATTCAATATTAACAACAATAACAGTGGTTAGAAAAAACTGCGAAAATTAGTTAGGTGCAAAATTAAATTTTTCAACGAATTTTCCACTTAACGTGATGCGGTTTTAAAATTTGCAAATTCCTTAGAAAACCGAAGATTTAAAAAGAAACCTCTCTAACATGACTTGGACCGACTTATGGCCCATTTTGTTTTTGAAACCGCGATTGTGACATTGATTTTGTATGGCATAAATCGACAGGAAAAGAGAATTTAGCTCCAAAATGATACTGTTGTGCTCACAAGATGCTAGGTCTGTGCCTACCAAACACGCGATTGGTTACTCTGACTCCTGCTAGTAACGTACTCTATGAAAAAATAAAACGCACTGTATAGTATACGTAAATCGAACGTAGCGACACGATGTATAGAGTATTATTGTAATGACAAATAAATTTAATGAAAAAGTAATGAACTACTTATGTGTCCTGTTAGAGGGGTCTATTTTCTAAAATCTGAGGTCTTACAAGCACTTTGCAAATTTTCAAAACGCATCTCGTTAAGTTGAAAATTCGTTGAGAAATTTAATTTTGCAACTAAGGAATTTTCGCAGTTTTTTTTGGACCACTGTAATTGTTGTTAATATTGAATATGGGTATAGGCAATAAAAGTGCTATTTAAAACTGACACTACACCCTTTCAATTTCTGTCAAGCAGATTGCGATCGGATGAAAACTCAGACCTTGCGGCCTGCCTAAAGCTAACAACTTTTTTAATGCAAGTGCAAAATAAAATTGTGCAAAAACTATCAAGCAGTATGAAACGTTCTGAAGCTAATTATTTTTGTTGAGGGTTCAGCTACAAGATAGAGGTGTCAATTATGTTATAAACAATTATTTGCAAATAACTAAATTCAATTGAAAAATATCGATTTTTAGACATTTTTTCGCAAAAATTTGCAACAAAACAAATTATTTTTGTTTTTTGTTTTATTTTAAGTTATAGAAAAACATTTAAAGAACAAAAAAGTTCCATGGCACCAGTATCCTAAACTGCACTATTTACGAGTTATATCGCTTACAAGGAAGCAAGAAAAATGTCCAGCACACTTTGTTGAATAACTCCAGTCCCCATGTGCTGGGCGAGTGGACTCGGCATGTCCATTATGTGAGTACCCTACCCCAGAGATTAAAAAAATTTCTGACCTGCTACCGACAACAACATGTACAATCCGTAATTCTATTGGCCTATGTATGTCAATATCGTTTATTATCTTCGTTAAAATTTTCTTTTTCAGGAAAAAATATCGTTAAAAAATGAACCAAAACAAATACTATTTAAAGCTAATGCACCAAGAGTTCTTCAAAAAGAACCGTTCAGACCAGTGTTAGAGAATAAAAACACCGAGGTAATTCCATTTTCACTAGCTCTCACACAAAGGCTGGAAGAAAGAAAACGTTATGATGAAGCTAACAAACGAAATAGGGATGAAAAACGTATAAAGGTATAAATGAACTAATTTATTTTGATATTTCCTGAAATTTGAACTTTTTTAATGATTTAAGGAACTCGAAGAAAAACAAAAGACAGAAGAAGAACTTGTAAAACGTTTTCGTAAGCAGTTGGACTTCCATGCCCAACCTAATCCAAATAAGTAGGAACAATTTACAACGTAACTTTTAATAATAAAATACATTATAATAATATACATTAAATTAAAATTTTTATAAATATAGACACATCTTTTCTTAAAAGGTAGATTTCAGTGGTGTTCCTTAACATAGATTATCGTTTTTTTATAATTTAGTAAATAACGACGAGATTAGCAGATTGCTGTACGGTTGGTAAAAAATAGCCAATCACAAAAAAATGCGAATCAAAAACCGAATCAATTTAATTAATTGACCTGTATTTTGTTTAATTCATTTCCCAATTCAAAATTACCAACACAAAAAGTCAGTTCATTAGCATTAATTTTTAATATTTTATTTCAAACATCAGAAATTTGCAACGCTGGACTTTCCAAGTTGTTTTATTTTTTAGTAGCGAAATGAAAAAATTTTACAAACAAAACAACAAGAGGTCAATGTTTTGATAATTTAGATACTACGGGGGTGGGTTACAACAAATTAACCATTCAAAATTTTAGAAAAAATTTACAATTTTCAACAGCTGAAGTAAAAGGTGTACAAATAAAATTAACAAATCAGGTGGCCTCTATGATACTGATTTGAAAATTAATCGGTCGCAAGACTGCTTGAAGCACTTCTGGTCCCTCGGCTAATTAAATCTTGCAATTTGGCGGCACACCAACATGGGTTCCGGAGAGCACATAGTACAACCATAGATCTTTTTACAGAATGCAAAACCAAAATATGAATGGTTTTGATATAGTTTTCGTCAAAAACTTTTTTGGCATTGAAGACATTGTTTTTAGTTTTGGGCAGCAATGTATATCAAACATAAAACTCTTTGTTAAAGTACAAGTATTTTTTTATCTCTGTATAGAAATTTATTACAAAACAAACACGAAATATTAATACGTTGCCAGAAAATTATAACAGATCATAAATTAATATAACTTAGTGAAAGGATGATACACCCAGAAAACTACTCAAAAACCTCTCCATTTAGCGTTTCAAGAAAATATTACAAAATCAAAAATTCATATTTCTTTCAAAATTCCAAAAATATTCTAAAAATTAAAATAAAATCAAAAATTTAAACTCTTTTTTTAAAGTTATAAAAACATTCCAAAAATTATTACAAAATCAAAGATTGAAACTTTTTTCAAAATTCTAAAAATGTTGCAATAATTATAACAAAAATTAAAACTTTTTCCAATATTCTTAAAAAATTGCAAAAATTATAACAAAATCAAAAATACAACTTTTTTTCAAAATCAAATTATAATAAAATCAAAAATTTATCGTTATCGTTATCAAATTTACAGTTATCGAACACATCGTCCTTTCGGCTCTTCCCATTGAGTATACCTATTTATAGAAAAAAAAATTTTGAAATCCCTCCAGCGGTTTTCTAGATTTCGCCGGCCGGCAGACAGACCTACATTTTTTGGCTTTTTTTAGAATCAGGAGGTCCTAAAACGTCGAGAAATGCCCAAAAAGGGGGGGTAAGAATTTCACTTTTGGGTCGATAATGTAATACTTAGGTCTTTCAGCCCGAAGTAATTAGTGATGGTGTGAACCAAAAACGTCCCTGTGCTAGAACTATCTTAGTTGCACTCGATCTATCAAACGCTTTCGACAGAGTCGCATGCTGCACTACTAAATGATATCTTTAACACTAATCTGGCAGGTTCAATAAAGACTGACTTTGCAACTACCTCAGAGGTCGCCACTCGCCAAACATACGTAAAGTTCCATAACTGTAAATCCAAGATGAGAGTACTAAGACAAGGAACTGCACAAGATAGAGTTCTCTCATCTTCATTATTCAAGCTCTGCCTAAGCAGTTTACCTGCCCCACCAGAAGAAATAACCATCACGTCATATGCCGACGACTGTACGACACTTGGAGCAGAGAATAACTCACCAATATTCTGAATGAATACTTAAAAGTTTCAAAACGGAGTCAGACGAAGAAGGTTGTCTCCTAAATTTTAAAGGAAAAAAAAAATAATCGCAAATAGAAAAATAAGTGTATGTTATACTGTTTGTGCTAGTGTTTATGAAAATAAAAGTGTTGAAGAACGGAGGCGTACAATTATATAATTGATGAGATTGTTCTTTATTAAAAAAATTATTTGGTATTTTAAATTTACTGTTACCAGGTAGGCAGGTAAAATTTTACCTTTTATTGCTTTGAAGTAATAAATTTATTTATTATTTTAAAGCATAAATTTGTTTTATATTGCTTGGTAATAGGAAATGTAAAATCTCGTTTTAGTTGTTAGTAGGAATTTCAAATTTAACCTTTTATTTGTACTCTTCAATTTTGTTAGTGTCTTTTGTGTCCCCATTTTTTTTTTTTGCTTTTCTCTTATCGTGCTACTGTTGCATGAAACCTGCTATCGTGTTTTTGTGACAGAGATACCCAGTTTCTTTTGTACTGAGTAGTGTTGAATTTTAGGCCTGGCCGAATATCAGTATCTATACCTGCAATGTCAAAGGGTAAGTCTATGTCTCAACAAAATGGCAGCAGAGTGAACCAATAGCTTAGCATTGACTTCACCAACATAAGAGGTCTCAATTCGAATCTAAACGTGGTTCATCACTACATCGACAAAAATAAACCTGATATATTGTTTCTTACCAAAACAATTGTTAGTGGCAAAGCATCAAAATTGGATCTCGATAAATACCGGATACCTAGTTACGAATTGGAACATTCCTTTTATAACAAGCATGGTGTCTGTGTATTTGTTCGAGATTCACTTTCATGTATGAGAATTAAGGCCTACGAGTTGAACTCTAAGCGCCATAATTCTATAGCACTGAAGATCTCAGGTGTTGATGAAACGATGTTTATAATAGGATTATACAGATCCCCAAATTCTCCCCCAGGATGTCCCTTTTTCTAATCTAGACAAGATTACCACGGACTCCCCCAAAGCAAGACTGGTCATTCTTGGAGACTTTAATATTCATAATAAAGAATGGCTTAAGTATTCATCGCGCATTGACGACGTAGGAAGACAAGCCGAACTGATACTCGCAGATTATCACGGTTTGACGCAAATGATAGAGTGTCCCACTAGAATGGCAGACAATTCACATCATAACAATAATTTGCTGGATCTAATTTTGACAAACGAACCAGATACTACGAAGACAAAAGTTGAACAACCCCTCGGAACATCGGACCATTTACTAATATCAGCAATAGTGCAATTTACATCACCGACACAAATTGAAGCAAATCATCGTCGCGTTTGGAACTATAAACACGCTGACTGGGAGGGACTGAGAAGCTTTTATGATAAAACACCTTGGATAACTATTTGTTGTGTTGATCAAGATCCTAGCACATCGGCAATAAGAATGTCTGAAATCATAAAAGACGGAATGCGGCGGTTTATTCCAAATCGATTAATCACTCCTAAAACTGAGCCTTGGTTCACGCGGGATGTTGATGAATAAAGGAATAAACGCAAAGCATTTAAGACGTATAACGCTAATAAAACACCTGAAACCCATAGCGCCTATAAGAAAGCCAGAAATATTAGTAAATTCAAAATAGACTTGGACAAAGACGCGTTTATCCAGAAGAAAGCAAAGAAATTCGCCGAGCACCGATCTGGCTCACGTAGTTTCTTTCAGGCAGTTAAATCAGTCCAGAGCAATTTTACTCGATCCTCTATTCCAACCTTAGTTCTGAATGACATTCCCGTGAGCGACTCGAAAGAGAAGGCGGATCTTTTGGGTCGTATTTTCGCAGAAAACTCAAACATAGTTGAACCCCCCATTCTCCTAAACTCATTCCCCCAGTTGTAACGAAAATGAAACCAATTATTTTTCGTTGCAATATTGTACGGAAAATGCTTCTTTCTATCAATATCAACAAATCTGCTGGCCCCGACGGTATTCCACCCCTTATTCTTAAAAGCTTTGCTAGGCAGCTCTAATTTTAACAAAAATTTTCTATTTATCTTATAAAACCGGAATATTTCCCGATTCTTGGAAGCTGGCTAGCATTCAACTCATATCAAAGAAAGGCAGTAAGATAGACCCTAACAATTATAAACCAATTGCAATTTTGTCGGTTTTAGCTAAAATATTTGAAAAATATGCTAACTACAATTTGATAGATTATTTGGAGATGTCGCGAATTATTGATGATAAACAGTATATGGTTTTCGTAGAAGTTATGCAACAGGTGATCTGTTAGCCTACGTATCCCATCTCTGGAACAAATCGCTGGAAAACCATGGTGAAACATTCAGTATTTCAAAATTGTAGTTTCCTGGATGGTTGTTGGCCATTTGGAGTGTTTTTCGCGTCACTGATATTAATTTTTATAAAATACAAATATTAAATTTTGCGTCAAGTGACGTATTGATTTATAATTTTTATTATTATTGTATAAAATAAAATAAAATAAAAATAAAATTTTCCTAAACGCGTTTCGACAAATTTACTGTCATTATCAATAGGAGAATTAAAACTAAACTTAATATTACGAAAATTATTTATTGTGGTGAAGGATTAGTTTTGAATTTTATTGCCGTTTCGTAGAGGTCGTTGTTTTTTATGGTTAGTTTGTCATTTAACAATATGTTGTTGTCTCTTTTTGATGTTTTGTATATATGGAATTCTTCGACGGTGTCCATAAGCTTGCCTTTTTGACATTTTTTAATTACTTCGACGTCTACTTCAAAATTGTTTGTGTGTGTGTGTTGTTCGGTAATTAGATGGGCTGCAAAGTTTGATTGGTTGTTGTTGGTATTGTTGCTAGGTAGGTGTTCCTTGTACCTTTTTATTAGTTTTCTACCTGATTGGCCTATGTAGAATTTTTCGCAGGAATTGCATTTTAATTTGTAGATGCCGGTGGAATTTTTATTGTCTATTTCTGGATTGTTCTTTAATTTATTTTTGATGTTGTTGTTTGTTTTGAATGAGACTTTGTAATTGTATTTTCTGAAGAGATTTTTGATGTCATGTGGTATGAAGTTGGGGTATTCGGCTGGTATGTATTGTGTGTTGTTTTCATCTTCTGTTTTTAACAATTTTGAGAGGCTGTTCTTTTTCTTTTTTTGTTTTTTTATTAATTTATCTATCATCTTGGTGTCATATCCATTGGCTGATGCGATTTGTTTGATAGTCCTAATTTCTTGGTTGTAATCCTGCTTGTTCATTGGTATGGTGAGTAGACGGTGGACGAAGCTGTTATATGCTGCTATTTTGTGTTCTTGTGGATGATGTGAGGTAGCGTGTATTGTGACGTCACTTGTAGTTGGTTTTCTATATATACTAAATTTAATTAAGTCTATCTTTATTTTTGGTGATGTTTAGGTCCAAAAAATTAATTTTATTGTTGTTCTCAATTTCACAAGTTAACTGGATTCTTTTATCTATTTTATTGATATTGTTGCAGAATGTTTTAATTTGTCTTTTATTGCCTTTGTATATCACGAAAGTATCGTCTACATATCTGCTATATGATATAATCTTGTTGTGTTGCTTGTTGTACTCTGGACTGCATATAAATTTATTTTCATAGTAATTTAAAAATATTTCGGCCATCAATCCCGACAGTGGTGAACCCATAGCTAATCCTTGATCTTGAGAGTAGTACTCATTGTTAACGAGAAATTATATTTTTATTTTATTTTATTTTATACAATAATAATAAAAATTATAAATAAATACGTCACTTGACGAAAAATTTAATATTTGTATTTTATAAAAAATCAGTATTTCACTTGACATTTCTAAAGCATTTGATAAAGTGTGGCATAAAAATCTCATAGCTAAATTAATATCTTATGGCATAGACCATCTTACTGTCTCCTGGATTCATAGTTTTCTTACAGGTCCGCATCTTGTTTCATTTAATCCAACCAAAACCAAACTATGCCGTCTTTCACGAATAGAGCGACATAAAAAATTCCCTATTAAAATAAACCATGAGGAATTGCGTGAGGTTGAATCAGTTAGACTTCTTGGAGTGGATATTCAAAATAACCTGAGATGGAATAAACATGTGTTCAACCTCGCTAAATCTGCAATGCAAAAATTAGGATTCTTGAATCGATGTAAAAAGTATTTCAATCCCGAGCAAATTTTGCTAATCTTCAAGTCCTTTATTCGTCCATGTATGGAGTACTGCTGTCATGTTTGGGGAGGTGCTTGTCAGTCAACAATAAAATGTCTAGACTCTGTACAGAGAAAAGCAATACGGTTGATTGGTAATACCAAACTAATGATTCACTATACTATAAATATAACTTTAGCGAATCCTCCTCTAAGGAAATTCAAAATATCCTTCCATCGTGTGCGCAGTATAATCGACAAGCAAGAGCTACCGAGTCATCCCATCCATTTGTTGTACAAATACCTCATTGTAGAACTGTGTCCTTCCAGAACGACTATTTTAATAGAGTGGCCAAATTGTGGAACTCAATGCCTTCCTCTGTATTTCCCGATGATTTTTCCCCTCAGGCATTTAAAGAAATGTCCATAATCATTTAAAACAATTAGTATAGTTATCCCTATATCCCCATTCCTTCCATTTTCCTCATCTCCTTCCTTTATAGTTGACATGGTACCTTCGGATATTCAAAGAGTCTAAATAATGAATATTTCATATTTAGTGTGCTAAACATGTCTAACTAATTAATAAAAAAACAAAAAATAGAAAATTTCCAATGGAACTACAATTTTCGCCACATGGACGAAGGAGGTAAATACAACACTAAACATCTGCATTGACAACATCCTCATTTATACAGTCAAAAATTCGAGACTCTTGAAGGTAACATTCGACCCACTTCTTAAATTCAATGCTCATGCACAAGAGCTAAACTCTAGATTGAAAAACAGGAATAATTTATTGAAACCACTAGCTGGTACTGCATTGGGCAAAGCTAAAAATACAATAATTGTTGAAAAATAGCAATAATATAAACCACAAATTAATATATTGAACGCACCCATCTGGTGTATGAATTTTTATCATGCAGTATGCTATGCTTTTTATATATATTGTTTTGTTCTTTTAAATATTTATTCTATTTAAAATCTTTGTAATAAAAAGAATCAAATATAATCTTAACAACGCAATTTGTGTATTTAATTATTTGTTTGCTTACTGTGAACTTCTATATAACTTATTTTCAATAATAATCACAACTTAAAAAACAATAGGAAGACCTATTATAAATTATGCTGCTCCCATATGGACACCCTAAGACGCTGACTCAGTGAAATACGTTACAAACAACACAAAACGCAGTTTCCAACCCACAACCAGATGTTGTTTAATCAATTCCTCCTCCGAGATCAATTGCACGAGGAATGTGACATATTGTCGTTTCGTGAACATAATGAAATAATGCATAATGAACATAATACAAAGACATCTTATCAACGATTGAACCACGCAGAGATATAAGGAGTACAACGAAGTACTTTCTGCATGGTGTCAGAGATTACCAAATCACAGATAATATCGACATTTTTAGGCAACCCAGGTTGGCTGGGTGGCTCAAAAACACTCCACACTAAAGTTGTAGATACAAGAACTACGCCACAAATCGCTGCCGAAGAGCTCCAACTACGTCGCAGCAACAGATCCATTCTGGCGCAACTAAGATCTTGTTGGTCAAGCATCTTAAACAACTACATAATGGGATATGTACATAATGTAACCACCGTCTTTTCAACACTTACAAAGGATGATAGCAACGTGATTTCGTCGGTGTATAACACTATTTAACTTCGGCAGGCGGTTGAGGCAAACTTGACATATCGACTTTAATGTGACTTGATGCGTTTAATATGACTTGATGGTGTTGAAAGTTTTGGAAATACAAGCGACTCCATCAGTTTATCAATTGGTGACAGTAGGGAAATCAGTTTGTATTTATTGGATTGATTTTAATAAAGGTATAACCCAGCCGACCTTGAGTATCGGAATTGTGAAGCTGTTGATTGAGTTGCTTTACTTCTCTAACCAGAAATAGAAACGCTTGTATAATTTTAGTTTTGGTGCTTGATATCTCGCACCAAGTTTGACTTTTACTAATTAATGTTGACCAAGTGATATCATTAGCATAAGAAACCTTTATTACTCTATTGAACATAACAGGGTTCAGGACTTCTGATTCCCTCATCTTCCTGTATTTTACATTTTTACAAACCACTCGACATATGTTCAGCGGCCACGAATATAGTTCGGGAGTCATTTTTATTCGTTTTGAAAAATTGAGCATAGCAGATCTAATTTACGTCAGTTTCCGAAAGCAGATCAGATACCCAGTGCAACTAAAAATTGGGATAATGAAAATGCTGATCTCTTATGATGCCGCTTATTTCACATATGTGTATAATGTGGAGAACAATTTTGTTGGAGTGTTATGCGAGTGAGCGACTAAAACGTTCCTGTAGTATTATAAGGATCAAAAACTTCATCTATTTAGCAGTTGATAACAGTAGCGAAATTTATGATTGAGCAACTTCAGGCAAGTTCAGAAAAATTTTGGGAAATTTGGACTTGACCCCTTTTAATTTGAATTATATTTTGTTTTTAGATAACCTTTGAAAAATAAAAAAAAATACAACTTCTCTTAGATTTTTTTTTGACCACTTGTCTTTACAAGGTCTAGGTGTCTAGGGTGCCGTAGAATTTTTGTGAGTTTATCACGTAGAGTTCATTTTGACGAGCGATTGTAGACAAACTGCTTAATCAATTTTCATAAGTATATGTCGTTTAATAGGTATTGGAAAGAACCATTTAAAATTTTACACTGTTAATTTGTTGTATATCATTTTTAATAGTGTAATATAAATAATAATTTAAAGATAGCGCTGGTATTGATAGCTCATATTATTTTTTTTTTAAATTAAAGAAGCTTCAAGTTCTTTTATACTTAACCAACTGTGAAAGCTTAGAATTAACGTTATTTTTTTTTTTTTTTTTCAAGATAAAATTTTACAAAAAGTTCTGTGAAGATGCGTTTTCGAAAAAAAATCTAGAACAAGTTGTATTTTTTATTTTTCAAAGACTATCTATAAACAAAACATAATCAAAATTAAAAGGAGTCAAGTCAAAACGTTGTTGAATCTTCGTGAAATTTCTCGGTTAGATTCATCAACCACTGTCAGTTTTAGCGTAATGTATGATATACTGATAGAATATAGGCAAAAGGAAACATAGCAGGATTGCTAAAAGTCAAACCATGGTTCACCAGTTTTGACAGTCTTCGTAAAACTATGTAGAGTCAACTAGTAGCAATTTGAAATTTTTTTTAAGAGTGTTCCTATATGTTTTATCCTTTGTTTTGAATGACAATCTATTGAATTCGTTGTTGCACATCTTGTTCTTTGCTTTTGAACAATATGACAGCGCTGTAAATTAGATAAACATTTAATAGTTTGCCTTAAGTTGCTATCACTACGCGACCTATGCTAGTCTATTACCTAAAATTACGATTATGGGGAAAACTCAAATTCTATTAATATTTAATGAGTGTGAATTTGAAAAAAAATGATTATTTACAATACTATTGTTTGTGGATCATGTAATTGCAAGTTAATATTCTTTTATTTTACTGGTTAATGGGTTTATTACGGTTTATCTTTAATTAAGTTCAATTTTTGATTGTTAATATTTATTAATATTACTTAATCTATCTTCACTGTTCATTAACTTTGATTTAAATTTCTCAATAAACAATGATTCGTACGTCAGGTAGTTCAGTCTAGTTGCCTGGAATTTTCCACTGTTTTATAATTTCGGAGTTAAGTTCGTCGATGCTATGTTTTAGATTTTCCGCTATGCTACACTAAATTTGTTTATAAATATTTCTACTAAACAATAACGTCTTTTCGATGCTCCTCAAATCGGCTTTCAAAATTTTTTGATGTTTGGCCAATATATCGGTCGGGGCAATCTTTACAGGCTATATTCCGGCTTATTTAGTATATTCCTGCTTTTTTGCTGGATTTTCTCTGTCTTTGTTGTTACTTAATATATGGTTTAACGTTGAACTTTTTGTGACTAGCTGAATATTGTGACCTTTTGAACAGTTGCTAATGAAGTTTGTGATCGACGGATAGTGTGGTAAACATATTCTCATGGAAGATCTTTTCCTGGAACTAGAACTGTTAAATTTCTTCTGGTTTTTTAATTTATTCAGAATTTATTCTTATATGTAGTTCCCTACTTCCTTAAATTCTACAGTTTCCATTGTGATGTTATATAGTTTATGTGCCAACGAATTGAAAGCAGTTTTTTTGTGAGTGCCATTATGAAAGAAGTGTGCTTTCATAAATCTATTAGAGTTGGTGGGCATACGAAAAATGCCAAACTTTTCTTTTTTTTGTCTCTTATGACTTTCAAATCGAGGAAGGGTAGAGTTTTATTGGTTTCAGCTTTTCTACGGTGAATTTGGATAATCGATAATAGTAGGATAATCGCTGTTCAAATACTCTAAGGTTGATATTTTTTCTTTCTTGATGACAGCAAATATATCGTCTACGTATCTTTTATATTTTCTGGGAAGCAAATCAAGCGAATCTTCCGTTTTCTCAATATCGCATACAAAACATGTGATGTAACTTCGCTACAATGCAATCATGTTCTCCAATATTTGTGCCGAAATGTTGCTTATATACCTTCCCTCGAAATTTGAAAATTTTGTTACATGCAGGTTATAGATACTTGGATTGCATTTATTCTTGTTTATGTGATATATTACATTATGATGGTTTACTAGGTATTCAATGGCTACATCTACTGGAACGTTAGGATATAGCGCTGTGACCTCAAAAGACCCCATACTTCATCATCTTACACCATGACTTCATCATCTTGTATCCCAATATCTTTAATATATCATTGACGAATTTTGCTGCGTTCTTGACATATAAGCCTACTGGGAGAGGTAAGAGATCTAACTCGTTTATAAGCCATTGTGCTATTTTTTCTGTCGTTGAAATGTTGGAAACAAACGGTCTTATTTTTTCCCAGGATTATAAATTTTCGACAAAGCATACAGACATGGTACTTTTGAATTTAAAACGTTCATATTGTAGCGCAGGTGTGGTATTTTAAGTGACTTTTCTATAACACCAGCATTTACTTTGCTTCTCTAACCATTTTTGGTAGGCTTCCTGGTTTACCGTTTTTGTAACTGCACTCTGTGACCCAGTCCTTCCGGTATTCTACGCTCTACTGTTGCCAGATGCTGTTACTACAGAATTCCTTTTATTTACTTTAATATACACTACTACCTAGTTTAGACTTTAGATCTTTTATGACGTGTTCCGTTTCAGTTATGCGTTGCTTTGTTGTTTTACAAAAACCTTTTGGGTGTTAAACGTAATGTTTTCTAATGTTTAATTTCCTAATGTCGGTTTCCAAATTAACAATGATCTTCAGACGGCACTGATATATACAAATATATGGGCAATTTACTCCAGTAAAACAAACAATATTTTATACTACACATAAAAAGTTCGAAAATCTTGGAATTTTATAGTGCGATCGCGATCGTAGGAGAAAATAATTAAACCATATAAAAATAGGTAAAATTGTAGAATACAAATACTGTTTTATACGAAATGTGATATAGTTGCAATCGATAAAAATTGTGAAATAAAAGCAAATTGCAATTGAAATAAAAACATGTGTGTTACTATTAAATTTATTTTACCTGAATTTTCTGCAATCAATTTTTGGAGATTCTGGAACAGTATAAGGAATATTTTAGTTAGAGAATATTTTTACGTTACGGATTTTATGTTGTAAATTAATTAAGTCTACAATGACTTAATAAAATTGGATATGTTTACTTACAATTTAATGATTCGAAAACCAGGATACCGAATTGAGATATAAGCCAAATCGGCAACATTTCGCGATAATATTAATTTAAAAAGTGTTTTTTTTCGACGAACTTAAATAATTAATAAATTATATGAATCGGTAATTTTTATAATCTGTGTTTGGGTTTAGCTTATCAGATAAGACTGAATACGATCTAATTGAAACTTTAGAGCGGTATAGCAACTTATTGAACATTCTTAATAAATTTTTGATTATTATTACTTTCCTTTTCTGACCATTTAATAACTTTTTTTTTATGTTGTTACATACTGTAACCTGTATTTCCATTATAAGCCGTATATTGTCTTGATCGTGAAATATTGATTTATTTCTAAAAATCAAAGCAATCAATTATTAAACGAAACGTAAAAGAACGAGTGGAAGACTGAACTACATTTTTCATGTCCTCACATGCCACACGCCACACAATGTAGGCCATCTATTTAATTGTCCTGCAAATATTACAAGCTTGACGAAGGAAGATTTGTGGTACCGCCCAAGGGCAGTAGCAGAGTTCCTGAACCTGGACATGGAGCCGGAGAATTAGCACCAAACACGTCGCTACAACAACAACAACAACATTTTTCATGTAATATCTACTTGTTTAAAATTTTCTAGAAAATCGTGAACCAGCATATATAAAGGAACTACTTATTTCGGAACTCCTTTTTATAAATAATCATAAAACTGCATTTATTTTAAATTACTAAATAGGAATATTTATTAAATATTCATATATATATGTTGGAATCCTTCATCTGACAATGTTTCAATTAAAATTACTATATAATTTTGTATCGTAGACTAATTTATTCATATGCTCTGTGAATGTTGGTAGGTCCTAAAAGTATAAAGAGTTGCATTTTAGTTTTTAAATAAGTTTTCTGTTTCATTAATATATATAATATGGCTTAAGCCTTAATTGTTATTTGATTAGTTTTTTACGTTACTAAAATGACTACTAAAATAAAATTAGTAACCCTACTCTGCAGAAACGAATAAAACCGGTTCTAAATTATTATCTAGATAAGGTTTTGTTCTCCGATTTAAGCATTTTTGATGTTTTGTAAGTGATTAAAATTTTAAACATTTTTGTTGAGGTCGGAGCCAGAGACAAATCTAAATTTTATCTAGTATAATCTTTGCTCTCATCTGGTGGACTAGGTTAGACCTACCACATTTTGAGATTTACAAAACGTGACACAATCGTTATCACAAAATTAAGTAACAACCTTGGTTTCTCTTTGTACGCTTACCCTCTCCTACCCCGAGCGAAATAAAATATTTTCTTTACTAAAAAACAAAAAATATGTAATTCAAAAACTCGAAAACCAAACAACCAACCTTTATAGTACCGTACGATGAATAAGTAAATCGTAGAAAACGATAAGACTTTGATGTCCGTCCTGATTGACGAAATTTCGGATTGACAATAAAACAGACTTGCGTTGAAGAAATTCGAAAATTTATTTGGATCAAATCTTATGGGAAAACAGTATTTTGGTGACATTGGTTTTGAAACCCGACTAGGAGTGCAAAGTGGGCAACGAAGTTTGTTGGAGCCGCTCGAGTGTGGTGTTATTCAAAAGTTTGACATTGTTAAAAAAGACTTTTTGATATAGTCATGTGTTTTCCTATTTTGTCCCAACCCCTTAACTCCAAACGTATTAAATGAAAAAATTTTAATTAAAAGAGTTAGCGAGTCGCCTAATTTTTATAATTCTCTAGTTTGGGCAGCTAAGAGTGGAAATAGCTTAAAAATGTTTAGACCCGGTCGAGCAGGGTGTCATATGATAGGGTATACTTTATGAGTTACATAGTAATTTGGTAATAGTTTGGCAGTTTATAAGATTTTCACATATAATCGAAAAAGTGGTTGACAGTCCTCGATGGCATCATTTACAAAAACTAAATCTAAAAACTAAAACTTGCTGTTCGTTTACCTTCCTTGAAATCAGTGTCATTCAAATCAGCTTTAAACTTTATAAAATTTAACAAAACAATATCGCAATAAAATAAACATATCAGGTTAGGGGAGGGACATACCCTGTGGTATGCCATACTAAACTTTACTAATCCGTTCGTATCCTTCTCCCAACTTACTTAAACTTAAACTCTTAAACTTAAACCACCAACTTTTAGAATTGACGAACATAAATCGGGTCTGTGAACTTGTTGGCGACTCGATTCGTCGATCCTTGGGAATGAAATGTCGAGTGCGTTAACACACTTGGCGGTACATTACCTAGCAACATATTAACACAAAACGGTTTGAAACAATTCAAAAGTTACATCACAACTCCGCCCATTTGACTACGCTTATGACGTTTTGGAATGCAAGCATTTAATATCTTTCATAAACAATTTCAAATTTTCTATCAAAAAACAAACGAGATCAATAATATATTCTCATGAGAAAAGGGAACCAAAACACTCTCTAAAATTGCTTTATCTTGCGTTCCACCGCAGTAAGTACGATCAGTTTTTTTATCATTAAATAATTTTTGCCATGAATCCCATGGAATGTTAGATTTCTGATATCAAAGTTTTATCTTCATCGTGGGTATTTCGTTTCACAAAGAGATCCAACTCTAATGGTTCTAATTTCTAATCCATCCATTCAGACAATTCAAATGTCAACAACAATTTCGGTTATTTTTAGCCAATCTAAATCAAATTTGCCTCATTTATTCCTATAGTTATTAATTGTTCCACTTTGCTGTGATGATGATTTGTCGTCTGAGTTGAACAGTTCATAAGAAAACTCAAATGTAATAAAAATTACGGCGTGACCAGTACATAAGTTATAAATTGTTGTAGTCAAACCGCATCCCGATCATAGTAACGTCGGGACTCGGGACATTCAACTATAAAACTGGTATGTCCCGTTCAAACCGGGACGGTTGCCAAGTCTAGACTATGTTTCACTACTCCGGATTAAATGTTATAAAAAGGATAAGTAAACGGTTTTTCTGTTTTTGTCAGAGTAGAGAAAACTGCAGCAAATTTGTGAAAAATTTTTTTAATATGGATGTGCGCAACAAAGTAATTATTACTTTAAATACTTACATACTCGTAAAAGCAAATACATGAGATGAAAACTTTTAGATAACCATTTAAATTTGTTTTCAAATCATGCAATATCAAAGCAAAGGCACATGATAAATTAAAACGAACAAATTCGTTTGGTGTAAGTAAAATGCGCCACATGAACCAAAATTAATACGTGTTATTTATTTCTTCACTAGTTTTGACTTTTGACATAGGGTGTCTCAAAATTTGTTGAGAAATTTAGTGACAAGCAATGTAGGCCAATAGAATTACCGATTGTACGTGTTGTTGTCGGTAGCAGGTCAGAAATGTTTTTAATCTCTGGGGTATGGTACTCACATAATGGACATGCCGAGTCCACTCGCCCGGCACCTGGGGACTGGAGTTATTCAACTAAGTGTGCTGGAATTTTTTTTTTGCTTCCTTGTAAGCGATATAACTCGTAAATGGTGCACTTTAGGATACTGGTGCTTTGGAACTTTTTTGTTCCTTAAATGTTTTTCTATAACTTAAAATAAAACAAAAAACAAAAATAATTTGTTTTGTTGCAAATTTTTGCGAAAAATTGCGAAAAAATGTCTGAGTTAAAAAGGTCTGAGTTTTCATCCGATCGCAATCTGCTTGACGAGAATTGAAAGGGTGTAGTGTCAGCTTTAAATAGCTGAAGCTGAATAACTGTCCAGCATTTTTGTTGCCTATACCCATATTCAATATTAACAACAATTACAGTGGTTCAAAAAAACTGCGAAAATTCCTTAGTTGCAAAATTAAATTACTCAACGTATTTTCAACTTAACGAGATGCGTTTATAAAATTTGCAAAGTGCTTAGAAAACCTCAGATCTTAGAAAATAGACCTTTCTAACATGATTTGGGACATAATTACACATAAGTAGTTCATTACTTTTTCATTAAATTTATTTGTCATTACAATAATACTCAATTATACTACTATACAGTAGGTTTTATTTTTTCAAAGAGTACGTTACTAGCAGGAGTTAGAGTAATCAATCGCGTGTTGGGTAGGCACAGACCCAGCATCTTGTGAGCACAACAGTATCATTTTTGAGGGAAATTCTCAGTTCCTGTCGATAAAATGGGCCATAACTCGGTCCAAATCATGTTAGAGAGGTTTCTTTTTAAACCTTCGGTTTTCTAAGGAATTTGCAAATTTTAAAAACCACATCTCGTTAAGTGGAAAATTCGTTGAGGAATTTAATTTTGCAACTAAAGAATTTTCGCGGTTTTTTTACACCACTGTAATTGCTGTTAATATTGAATATGGGTATAGGCAACATAATTGTTATTTAAAGCTAACACTACACCCTTCCGATTCTCGTCAAGCAGATTGCGATCGGATGAAAACTCAGACCTTGCGGCCTGCCCAAATTTAACAACTTTTTTTCAGGCATTAAGTGCAAAACGGAATTGTGCAAAAACTATCAAGCCGAATGAAACGTTCTGAAGCTTATTTTTTTTGTTGAGGTTTCAGCTACAAGATAGAGGGGTCAATTATGTTATAAACAATTATTTGCAAATAACTAAATTCAATTGAAAAATATCGATTTTTAGACATTTTTTCGCAATTTTTCGCAAAAATTTGCAACAAAACAAATTATTTTTGTGTTTTGTTTTATTTTAAGTTATAGAAAAACATTTAAGGAACAAAAAAGTTCCATGGCACCAGTATCCTAAAGTGCACCATTTACGAGTTATATCGCTTACAAGGAAGCAAAAAAAAAATTCTAGCACACTTAGTTGAATAACTCCAGTCCCCAGATGCCGGGCGAGTGGACTCGGCATGTCCATTATGTGAGTACCCTACCCCAGAGATTAAAAAAATTTCTGACCTGTTACCGACAACAACACGTAAGCCATATCTTTTTTCGTTATTCTATGGGCCTAATGTTTAAAGTTAAATTGTATTCGAACGGGTTAACCGATTTTATTATTTTTTTTTAAATGTGAGGTTTTATAAAAATATTGCACTGACAAAAAATATTTCTATTTTTAGATGACTTTTTTAATTTTAATTTTTCAAACAAATAGGCAAAAGTAGCATTTTCACGAACTATCTTGTGGTACAAACTACAAAAAATTTCAAACGAATAACGCTTGTCTGTAATTTTGGTGTTGCCTGTTTGTTTTGGGTAAATAATAAATCTTTAAAATCTTAAAAAATTAAAGGAACACAAGTTACTTTCTGAAATCGCCATGTTTGAAAAATTAAAATAATAATCTAAAACTATAAATATATTTCTTGTCAGTGTAATTTTTTTACAAAGCCTCACTAAGCACCTTTCAAATAAAATGAAATTATTAAAATCGAATTACCGATTTACAATTGAATTTATTATTTCGGTTAACCCGTTCAACCACAATTAATTTCTTAACAAATTTCGAAGCACCCTGTATTAATTTTGTTTATTATACTAACAATTACCGAAACAAAGTAAATTATAAAAAAAACTTCCAATACTATAACATAACTTCCAAAAAATCGTTCAAAATTCGCTGACTTCTCAAAAAATTGTTGGAGATTTCTTTACGATTTTTTTATCGATTAATGAACGATAGTAGTCGTGCGGAATAATTTTTGTTAAAATCATCCATTAAAACTCATTTCATGATAAGCTTATTTTATTTTAATTAACGTGTTCCAATTAGAGATTGTAATCCCGGGATTTTTTGCTTCTAAAATACCGGGAGCCCCGGGATTCGCGAAGAGAAAAATCCCGAGATTACAATATCTAGTTCCAATTAACCATTCATGCATCGTATTCCTTGATGATGCCACGTTATTGCTTACTCGAAGAATCGAGTCTTCATATAGCTCTATGTATGGGCTTTAATCATTGCGGAAGGAAATGCGTCGCATGATCAAGGAATATGGGACTAGCCTTGATTATTGGCAACCACATTTTAGTTTTTTGTTCCTGCAAATTGTTAAAACAAATTTGCTGTTTACCTTTTATCATGGAATATTGGCCTATGTCATATTTTATATGTGATAGAATTTATTGTTTAGTTATTCCTTCTATAAAAAAAATATAAAAAAAAAACAAAAATAACAGATTTGCGTCTATCAATACCCTAGAGCGCATGTTGTTGTGGGACCTTGATCTTAAAAGGTTTGTATGTGTTGTTCTGACACATATTGTAATTTGTAATTACATTTTATATAAAAAAAAGTCAGACAAGTGCGAATAAAATTCGCTCGTCAAGGGTTCCGTGAATGTAAAGAAAACAATATCAAAATAATTAGCATAAATGTGTGTTGTAAATGGTTTATATTGCTAGACTATAGACACATAAAAAATAAATGGTTCATCGTATAAATATCAATAGTAAATGTCAATCTCATCTAAATTGATCGAAATGATATAAAAAATATTACTTCAGGTTAAATGTTATCCATAGCTGTTTATGGTAGCTAAGGATATACTCAATTCTGATCAACGATGAAATTTAGGGGTTGAGTGGTGTCAACACTAAAAATAGGACTTTTTGAGAATAATTCAAAAACGGTGCATCGGAAAATTCAAAAAAAATTGTAATGTTTTTTAATTTTGATGTTCTTTCAAATGACACCCCACCCATGCGAGCCATAAAACATTTTTTTACCCTTCCCCACTCCCATCCCCTAAACACATAGAAATAAAATCACTTGAAGCTTCGCTATATTTTTCGTTAAGGGTTTATCAAATTTCCTGTCTCTGTGAATTTTTTCAAATTTTTCTGTCAATCAATGAAGAAACGTATAGGGGGGGGCAACTTTTTGTTGCACTTTTTGAGAATAATTCAAAAGCGGTGCATCGCAAAATTCTAAAAAAAATTGTACTGTTTCTTAATTTTGGTGCTCTTTCAAATGACCCACTCATGCAAGCGAAAAAACCTTTTTTTCACCCTTCCCCACTCCCATCCCCTAAACGCATAGAAATAAAATCACTTGAAGCTTCGCTATATTTTTCGTTAAGGGTTTATCAAATTTTCTATCTCTGTGAATCTTTTCAAATTTTTCTGTCAATCAACGAAGAAACGTATGGGGGGTACCAACTTTTTGTTGCACTGTTTCTTAATTTCGGTGCTCTTTCAAACGACACCCCATTTGACCGGGTTTTAAATGGTGTATTTACCCCTTCTCATATCCTCCCCCTTAATAAATATAATTATTAGTATTTGGAACTTTACTATATTTTTCTTTAAAAACTTACTAATTTTTCTATCATTCAAAATACTTTTTAAGATTTTCGATTACTTGGGTTCGGAGCTAATCGAGGAAAGAAAACATACAGAAAACGCCATTATTTAGAATTACACAAAAAATGGTGGGGTTTAAAATTCCAAAATACATTTTTTAGAAATACTGAAGTGAAGCCCTTTCATATGATACCCTACTTGACTCGATATAAAAATGTGTTTTCTCAAAGGCTTCACATCGTAGCCCTGTTAACCAAACGAAAACCATTTTATTTATTTTTCAACTCCTCATTTTGTGTGGACAGATTAGTTTTATACGCAAGCCAAAATTCAGGTTCATTGGATTTATAGTAATCGGGATAATCGAAATAATGTGAAAAACTCGTTTTACTCTCACCAATAGTGTTCCGTATAAAAAACGGAACCCTAAAAACTACTGCCTGAGTTCCAATAAAACAAGTTTTCGTTTACGCAAAAATTAGAAAATTACTTTTCGCTATGTGGCAACGCATTTAGCTCGTTATCGTTAGTTTAAGTAATTCTCTGCAGAGTAATAAAATTTATAATTTTTGCAATAATAATTGACTAACGAATATTGAGTAAAAAAAGTTCGTATTATAAGAAACTTACCGTTGATAAAACAATATTTTGTACAAAACTAGAATTTTCTGGATAACCATAATCCGTAAATGCTTTAAGTAGATAGGATGAATTTCCTTGGCCCATGGAAAAAATTAAATGCAATAATATATCGTAGTGTAGAGATCCTTCCGCTTGTAAAATTAATTTTAAAAATGCATCTAAAAAATTCAACAGCAAATTTTTTTGAAAATATTCCCGTGAAAAAAGTTTATTTTTATCGTTTAACGTTTCCATTGAATTTAAAATTATACGTTTAACTTCTGGGTCGTTCCATGACATCAAACCATAACCATATGCAAAAAATATATTCAGAAAATCCTGTTCAAATTTAATTACTTCCAATTGCTGGTTAACAGTGTTAAGTTGTGCAAAGTTCGGTTTTGTTTGGATTATGTTAGGAAAAAAGTGATTCCATTTATTTTGAAGAATACTAAAGTTTTAATAAAAATAATTAAAATTGAAAACCTTTTAGTAATATTATATATGAACTTACCAATCTAACAACAAGAACATCGAAACCACAACATTGTCCATACATTTTACTGGTTGGCCATCCTTTATTATCGGAAGCACGTGATCCAATACAAATCGTATAGCAAATGGATACAACGTTTTTGATGAATTCCCTGGCCTTTCAACAATATATATAAACATTTGCAATATTTTTTCAATGGAATTAAATTTATGTTGAGGAGACTGAAGTTTTAATGTTTCTGATAAAATAACTTCTAACAAACCAGTTATAAATGCAGTTGGTAGTTGATTTTGTAATGTTTTTAACACAACTTTTATAAAGTCTAAGATACATTCGAACACTAAAGGTGTTATATTATTAAATATACTTAATACCGAGATCGATTTTATAATAACAGGTTGATAAACCTTGACTAGTTTTAATTTTATGGCATTTGTTGTATCACGAAAGTAATTTAAGATATCTGTTAATATAGGTAAACATTTAATGTAGGAGAGATACACCTAAAATAAAGAGAAAATGATATTGCTTCATATAATCTTAGATAAATTAAAATATTCTATACATTTTCAGAGTTTTCTATTTGAATTTCAACTGTAACCACATCGTTTGTTAATCTATTCATGAATATTTGAAATAAATAATTACGATTTTCATGCATTTGTTCAGTTTCTGGAACGTTTGACCATGGCAATAGAAGAATATTACATAAACTTTTGAACACTGAAATTGGAACCTGAAAGAAAGTAGAGTTTTATAAATAGAAATATTAAGCACCGATAGACTGGAGACAACCATGAAATTTATTGAGAAGTATCACTACGCTAAGAATAAGAAGTTTTGTTAAAGTATGATGTATACTTACAAATTCATCATGTGACTTTTTATTTGTATCTCGTAATTTCAAATAGTTCATATCATAGGTAAAGTTTAGAAGTGATTTTACCGCATCATTTTCCAGGACACATTTTTTCCTAACTGTTGCACTTATCAGCAAAAGCAATTGTGCTAAGGTAAATAAAACAAAAATTAATTTAGCACATATTTGTGAAAGGGTCTTTAATGTTAGTGTACAGTTACTAACCTGCTTCATATTGAACTAGTTTCGGTTCATTCCATTTTTCAACAATGAAATGAATCGATATATTTAAAAAATTATGTATACTATTATCTTGTAAATGAGAATGTTTTTCCCATAATGGAATAAAACATTTGATAGATGATAAAAAAATTCCAAGTAAATTGTCAGCCTCAATTTCATATTCCTTACAAATTATAGTACGAATGTGACAAAATAATTGGATTGAATTATTAAATTGATGTAAAAGATTAAAATATAAATCAATTGGATATGAATCATCTAATACTGATGGAAGTGCGGATAGTAATTGGCATAAAGTTGAAATATTTCTTAAAACTTTTGCACCCCAAATCGTATTCAACTGTTGCCCTTTTTCATGCTCGTCACTTGATTTCATTTTATATAGAACATCTAAGAAGTGATTCCAAAACTCGAGCTACAAGAAAAAGAACATATTGCTAAAATAGAAAATATTCTTTAAATAATTTTTAACATAATTTACCAAAATCTTAACCATATTGCATGGTTTTTTCTTCGTAACCAGCAAAATTAGCTCAAAGCACGGCTCTGTGAAACGCTGCCAGTCGGTTTTCATCTAAAATAATATTACATTAAATTATTTATTTATTTATCTATCGCTGGAAATGCATATCAAACTGGTGTGGTTGTGGCACATAGGCTATACCTATACCTATAGGCTATACCTATAAAACAGTTTTTATTAAAAAAATATTGCGACGCTGATGCATAGGCTAACTTCACCACAGCTCTGGCAACAAAATATTCTGGATATATAGTGAGCTAATATCCATAAAATTCTTTAATTAATGGCTAACCAATTTTATAGATTTCACGTAGTTCTAATTATTTAAACAATAAAGAAAGCAGTAGTATTCCAACAAACATAAATACTGTTGTACGAGGAAAAAAATTTTTTAACCGGAAGTGACAAACCGAAATTAGGGATGCAGAACTTTTGTAAACCGTACTAAAGGCTTATCTACCAAGTTTCATTTTATTCGATTATTAGGTACAGAAAAATAGGTGTTCGGGGGACCGCTCACCACTTTGTTCAATATCGCTCAAAAACTAATCAGCTCTTTGCCATACATATTTACATCTTTTTCCAAAGTGTCATCAAAATTCATTCACGAACGAATGTTGTATGCCCCAACAAACATTGAAAACATATTGATAAAAACCACGTGTTGTATGATGGACACTCCAACCCTTTATCCAATGTACTCCAACGCTTTTACCAAAGATTCATGAAAATCGATCGGTAATTGTCGGTTAAAACTTTTTAACCGGAAGTGACAAACCGGAAGTTGGTATGCAGAAATGTTGGAAACAGTAGAAAAACCTTATATACCAAGTTTCAATAAGATCGAAAGTCGAGATTAGAAGCTATTGAAGATTCAAACTTAGAGGTGTTCGGGAGACATTTCCCCATTTTGTCCAATTTGGATTCCCAAATCTTCTATTTTCAATTGAACCTGGATCATTTGCCAAAGTTTCATCAAGATCGTATGCAGGAACGTCACAAACCCACCCACAGACATACAACAAAATTTTTATTGGCTATTTAGATTGAGGATGGTTCAAAACTTGAGGTGAAGTAAAAAAACTTCTTTGAATCCAACTGGAAATGTGGAGGCATGTCTTAAACCTAAAAGTTAGAGCCTAAAATTATCGTAAGAAATATATCAATATTAAACTGTTTATGAAACGGGACGAGATTAACTGTTAGTGAGGTAATAAAGGTTTGGCAGTACTCACCCACCCATGATTCCGCTAGTTGTTTTTTACTGTTTCAAATGAAAGTGGGAGTTAAAAGAGGTTAATACATATGAAATAAACTGATAACATTTTTCGCTTTTCTAAATTGGTCTAACTCTAATTTGATAAATGTTACTCGTCAATCACCTTCTGTATTCGACCACTGATAAGTTAGAAATCAACATTATTATTATTTTGTATGAATTTTATTTGTTGTTGTTATATTTTTGTTATTATGATTAAAATGTTGTTGCAATGAATCACATTGGTATTAAATACTATTTTGTCTTCCACAGTTAGTTATTGAAAAATTGAACGACAATTGTTGAAAAATTAAACGAATTTGAGAATCGTAATATTTTCCTTCACATAAGCGTTGTGTTCTAAATCCACTCTTCATTTAACGATTTTTAAGCAGAATAAGACACTACGTCAAAACATCGACAATAGTATACAATGCTTTGGTTCTACCGCACTTTGATTATTGTTCTACATTGCTGTACTCAGCAGCAAGCTCCATTAAGAGTAGACTAAAAATTTTGCAAAATAAAGGGATGAGAATGATATGAAAACGTCGCAGAAGAGCGCACATTGCAGAATGTTAGATGAATTGAAGTGAATGAATGTAAATCAAAGATTGGTATACAATAGTATGATTTTTGTTTTTAAGATGAAGCATAGGAAACTTCCACATTATCTGAAGAGCGGTACTTCAACTGTACAAGATATACAAACGTATCACTTAAGAGGAGAAGATAAATTTAGATTACTCAAATTTTTTAAAAGTAGATCACAAAACATGGTAATGTACAAAGGATTACAATTATTTAATAATCTCCCGTCAGACATAAGGTTGGAAGAAAATAGTAAAATATTTAAAAAAACTGTTGAAAAATTATGTGCTTTCACTTATGATTGAAGTAAATTGAATGCCGATTATTATGTTACTTTAAAGAACGCAGCCTTGCGTACAGCAACCGGATGTCATTTGATGGCCCACCCAGATCATCTACACGAGGAATGTAACATATTGCCGGTCCGTGAACATAAGGAAATGCTTACCAAACAATATCTTTGGGCCTATAATAAAGAGCAACATCCCTGCAATGATACCTTATACATGACAACACCACCTACAGACATAAGAAGGACTGCGAAATGCTTCCTACAAGAGGTTAAAAACAATCAAATCATCGGTAACCTCGACGAGCCTACGTATAAGACGGGGCTAAAAAATATACATAGCAAAGCTGTTAAAGACACAATAAAGAACTACGTCCCGAATCGAGTTCTTAACAGCAATCCACCACAAGCCGCTGCCGAAGAGGTAAAACTGCCACGGAGCACCAGAACCATCCTAGCGCAGTTAAGATCCGGTTAGTCACGCACCTTAAATAACTACATGAGTAGAATTGACCAGGAAATTGTTGACAAGTGTCCCACATGTGAGGGCACGCCACATGATGCTATCCACCTTTTCAATTGTCCAGAGAAACGAACCGACCTGACGAAGGAAGATCTGTGGTACCGCCCAAGGGCAGTAGCAGAGTTCCTGAGTTCCAACAACAACATGCTATTTTAAGTTAATTTAAATTGTATAATAGAATAAGCTAACCATAACTGTTTAAAATTGTGTTACACCTTACCTCTAACTGAACTGGAAAATTCATTAAGCAAATACATAAGTATTGAATAAAAAAAGAATAACATCCTCTTTGCCGAGCAGATTAGAATTGGGAGATATAAAAGGTTTCTGACCCAGACGAGTAAGGGTTTAAATTATATCTGTACATGACTAAATAACTATAGTGGGAGTAATAATTATGGATGTAGTCCAGAGGCTATTTTTTATAAGGTTTTAAATTGCAGGAACGTGTCGGCCAAAGTATTCAGATTGCTTCGATTAATTTTACATCCGATGATATTTTTAAGATGGGCCTTTATAATTTATGTTTGTTCCCAGCTTTCTCAGCTTTAAAATGGGGCGGTTACCCACTGTTTTCCAAATATTTGGTTTCTGGAAGTTAGTTAAAGACGTGCTGAGAAGTGACATGAGGCAAATAGCTCAACAAAGTCAGGACGTATGTGTTTAAACATGACAACTGAGGCTTTAAGCTTTTGAAAACTTGTTTTTCTTGGTTGAATTTCTTCATTCGAAAATATATTTTGCATTGAATTATTGTGATCATTAAGTTCAGGGAAATTCCTTAACGCTGATCTGAATTCTGAGGTTGACTTAGTTTGTCTGCAACCTGTGTTGTAAATTTGTTGGTGCACTTCCTTGAGTTTTCTATAGAAATATGACTGAAGGGAATAATGAAATTATTTTCGGAGATCCGAGAGTGAATTAACCCATTTATGACATTTCAAAGGTGCTTCTTACTTGCAATGTTAGATTTATATTATAGCTCTCTCACTACATATTTTTGTGTTTTTCGTTGTGATAAGTTTACTTTTTAAAGTTTGACAATTTTAGATTGTTTAATATCGGCTATCACCTCTTTTTGTGATAAAGAAAAAATTACACGAAAAGATTGATCAAACTTTTGAGTCCTACCACAGCAAGTTATTTTTGCGCTTTTAAAAATGTCTTTCTTATTGTTCACTCGATGTCGATAAGGGTAAAAATTGCTTACTGAACTACTTTTCAGTCAAATTGATTAAATTATTGAAGATATATTCAAATTGGTAGGTTTGCTTAATGGCTCAATATGACCGTAAAATAGGCACATCATCTAATTCTCATGATAGTTTACTACTTACTAGAGTAGACTAGAGGTGTGTAAACAACTAGAGGTGTGTAAGTTATTTATTACTCTTTTTAGTTTATTTGACCTATATTATAGTCATCAATGTGATCAGCGAGGGTTGATCTAGTAAGAGTGTCATAGATTTGGGTATGCAATCACTTTCCTGGCATAAGCAAACATTTGGCATAAAGAAGTATTTCCTAATAGTATAATTATAATAAAACTTAGTCTATTTGTAGAAGATTTGACGTTTTTTATTGTTGAAAATTATAAATAAATTATATAAATTAATAAATTATATTTTGACATATTTTATGAACAGTCTGTTTCATTTTCAGATCACAAATAGATCTGGGTGGTTATTTTGTAGCGTTATCTCACTAGGTGAGATAAAAAAATTATGTTTAAATGATTTCTTTTATCTAATATAATCGATCAAAGACAAATATTTTATCTCACTTTTTATCTCACCTAGTGAGATAACGCTACAAAATAACCACCCTGTTTCGTTTTTTTCATTTTATTTTTGTTTATTTTATTTTCGTTTTATTTTATTTCGTTTTATTTTATTTCGTTTTATTTTATTTCGTTTTATTTTATATATTCAATCTTTACGCTCCAAAACTTCGAAATCTTCGACAAATAGGCGGAGTTTTATTATAATTTTACAATTATCAATTACTCAAGATACGTGATTTTAGGACGGACGATTTATTGCCTGTATCACACGTCTTTACTGACGGCTATAAAGGTATACCCAACTGTTCAAGATGTTTGTCATCTATCGGTACTGTGGAGTACCGTGTTTATACGTTAGATAACACCTTTTTTATACCAAATTAGACATGTTTAGTGTTAGTTTTATTAAATTATAAATTAACGTCTCTGAATATCCGAAGATAACATTCAACTGTGGTTTGGGGTAGTGAATATTGTTTCTGTAAGAAATTGGTGGACATGGACTTTAAAAAGTTGGGGATGAAAGTTATCAGGGAAAACCCACAAGGGCACGGAATTCCAAAGATGAGAAACTCTGCTGAAAAAATCACGTTGAAAGGCCACAGTTCTAAATTTTATATGAATGGTGAATAGGTGGGCCATGGCCCATGGCTAATACTTTGGTGGAACGAAAAAAAAGCAGCTGGTTTAGGTAGTAGTGATTTGATCTACTCAGAAGAATAATCATTCATAATGTATTTGTAGAATATTGTCAAATCAGCAACATTTCTTCTATGCGGCAACGAATCAAACTCGTTGGTAAGATTTTAATTGCCGATCATTTTAATGGCCTTCCGTTGGATAACGTCTAGACATTTTAGGGAGGTTGCCCCAACCCATACGTGAGAAGTGCTCCATGCAGGAGCGAATAAATGATTTATATATCAAAAGGTGTTCACTATTGAAAAACTTACGGCAATGCCCTAGATATCCTAACTTTTAAACCGCCCGCTTAGCAAAGATTGAAAATGTGAGTATGCCACTTTATAACAGTTTCAACCTTGACTCGCTAAAGTTTGATAGATTCTTTTTTTTCTAGATCGTTACCATAAAATCTTAATGGAAATTATGTTGCCTCTATTATCTCGATATAGATATAACGTAAAAATATCTTGCGTAGTTTACTCCCTTAGTAAAAAAATATCACAAATAGTACTTACATCATCATCTAAATTTTGATTATCTAAAAACTGTGTGTTGGACGACTTTGTAAATAATAATTGACTTTTAAAAATATATAAAATCAATTCTAATATAATGTGCTCATATTTTTCAAAATCCTTGATCATATGAATTTTTACTAATGTTTTCCATATTAAAAGCTTATTCGAGAAATCTGTTCCATCACAACAAAATTTTGAATTTGTTGTAAAATTATATATCTTATATAAAAAATGTTGAAATGTTTCTTCATCGATCCATTTAGAAAACGGTTGTGATGCAAATAAAACTAAAAGTTCTGTAAGTTTTTCGAGATAACTTGAATCATTGATTATTAAATTAGATTCATCTAAAATTCCTATAATATTATTAACTGTTTGTGGTGGTAATGGTAAGGCGATTTGTCGGTAAAATAATTCGCATATAGTTGTTAAGGCCGTAAAAGAGGTATCATGGTGGTGCTGAAATAAATATACAAATATACTTTAGAGAACATTAAACTAAACTATATTGATTATTTGTTTACGGTAAATCGCAATGTAGCCAAACGAAATAATTGATTTAAAAAATCTTCGTTGATTAAGTGATCTAGATTAATCCAGGTAAAAAGATGTTGGATACAGAACAAACATTCTATTGTTGTTTCATTGAATATTTCATTTTTTATATCTAAATTGTTACTGTTGATATAATCGCATAAAAATAATACGTAGTTTTGAAGAATTTTACATATTGGTTTCAATTTAATTATTAATCTGGAAAAAAGAATAATGTATATATTAAAATTTGCTTGTTAGAGATTATTCATCAAAAATTTTCGATTTCATAGTTAAGAGTATGATTAGATTCATGAAATTATAGTAGTCATACTTACCCTTGCCTTAAAAATTCTTTCAATTGCGCATTGATATTACTTCTGGTACTGAAAATTTCTTCTGATAAGGTTTTAAGTAATATAACTCCAAATAAAAATTTATTATTTATTAATTTTGTAAGTTCATCTAAAAATTTATCTTCATCCTTGTTTTTCATAAATAAATGAATCAGCAATTGTGCAATTTTATCTCTTTGCAATTTTGTTGCATCGACCGGAATATTAGTATAAACAGTCCATAAAATATGTTCGACAGATTTTTGATTATTGACATCAATTAAATCTCTTATAATTACATTCTAAAATAAATTTAATAAAAAAATTAAAAAACTTTTATATTGCAGACCTTTAAAAAAATTACTTCAAGGCAGGATATTCTAAAAAACCACACAAATTTATTATCAACATTTTCTAAATCATAAACGAAAAAACTGAGGAGATGTGCTGAATTTTTAATTATAGATAATTCACTTTCTATTTGTTTTTTTCTATCGTTTGTGCTGTAATCCGAATAAAATTCAGAAAGTAATTTTTCAATTTTACTCGTTTGTAAATCGAACTCTTTATTATTATGTGACATTTTTATATTTAATTTTTGTCTATTATTTTTAACATGTCAAATTTCTGATGCAGAGTCGAATTGCTCGAATCGTAAATAACATTGATAATTTGTGTCGTTCAGTTCAGTGGAACTAAATATTATATTACAGGCTGATTCTGACATACCCTCACAGATGTAAAAATAGTCATAGCAAAGACTTTTCTTTTAGCTAAGACTAAAACCTCTTAAATGCAATTCTGTATGCAGTCACAACTGTGAGATGTCAAAAAATAACCTCTTAACGTAAGACCATCAAACATGGTCATCTTAAGCATCATAATATAAATAAAGTTTCATATTTTATTTTTTGAATTCTTCTATGAAAAATTATATTAATAAAGGATAAAATATTAATTATGAATTATTTATGTAATTATTATAAAATTTATAATAATTATCTATATTTTATTTTAGTTTGAATCCAAAATATAAAACAAAATATATATTGATATTGTATGTTTTAAATATTTTTAATAATTACAAAAACACCAATTTTTATTTACTTATTTTTTATTAACGACCGGTTTCGATTTTCAAAAAATCATCGACAGGTTTAATTTACAATGTCAATTGCAAATTAAACCTGTCGATGATTTTTTGAAAATCGAAACCGGTCGTTAATAAAAAATAAGTGAATAAAAATTGGTGTTTTTGTAATTATTAAAAATATTTAAAACATATATTATGGATTATTCACGTCACTCCGACTCAACAATTTCAATATATTGATATTGATTTTAAATTTTGCAATTTTTATATAAACTTTTAAGGAAAAACAATCATTCTTTTCACACAAATTTATGCAAAATAATTAATATATGGTATAATTTTATACTAATTGTATATAAATTATTATAAAATAAAATACATTTTTGATATTAAGATTGATATTCAATAAAATGGCGGTTGAATATTTTCACAAACAAAAATTATTAATACCTTAAAAAACTTTCTAAAACATATTTAAACTTGATTTTTATAAAAAAAATTATATAATATACTATAATTCTTAATAATAATTTATATGGTATTTTAATTTGTATCTAAATTATTTAAAAAGAAAATATGACATTTTATAATAATTTTGTTTATTTTTTTTTTATAGGAGGGCCTTGAGACTTACAGTTCAAGTAGCACTGTGACCTGAAGGTCTATTGTGCTCACCCTGATTGTGTTATTAGTCAGTCGTCGTCTGTGCCGTTACTGGTTGTGTTCTGTCATCCAAGTTGAGACTTTTAATAAAACTAATTAGCTCAATTGGAGTGACGTTTTGTGGTAATGGAAGTGTTAGTCTTCTATGACCAAGTTGGTTGTATCTGTGCCAAGAGAGTTCAGGACAGCTGCAGATGACGTGTTCCATCGTTTGCACGTCCGAGTAGCAGAATCTACACCTGTCGGAAACAACAAGGCCCATTTTGTTAAGATGGTGGTTTAAAGGACCATGTCCAGTAACGCACCACGTTAAAACTCTAAGAGACTCTCTGTTTAACTCGCTTGTTTTTAAGGGTGTACCAGGGAGGTTACCTAGAAACTTCTTGGAGTGTACTATTCCCTCTCTGCTTCTCCATAATTTAGCATTTTGTTCCTGTTCCCATGTTTGGATTGTGCTTTTGAGCGAACTCTTGGCCATTCCGAAGCATGGTTCTGGTCCAAAAAACTTTTTATTGGCACCTTGCTTTGCTAAAGCGTCAGCGATAGCATTTCCTTGTATTCCTGTGCGGCTAGGTGCCCACACAAGTGTTACTATATTATTGCAGGAGATTTTTAATAGATTTTGGTAGCATTCCAATACCAGTTTTGAATCAAATCGCGTAGATTTTAGTGCCAGGAGTGTTGCTTAGCTGTCAGATATTATATTATCATATATATTTCAATATTTTCTTCCAGCACATAGCAAAGCGCAACTGCTAATAGCAAAAATTTCGGCTCGAAATATGTTTGTGGTGGTGCCTAAGGCAACCGTTTGTTTTGTTCTAGGACTAAACACTCCTGCTCCCGTGCCCCTATTGGTTCGAGAACCATCTGTATGCCAGATGCTGGCGTTATGTGGCAGTGACCGTATGTAGTTTTTAATACGATCTCTGGTCAATATTTTGACATCAAAGTGCCTGTCTAAATCTATTGTTTTTGGCATACAATCCGAAATATAGTATGTATGCAGTTCAGCTTGTAATTCAGAAAGGATTTTAAGATAGATTGCGGGCTTAAACCCTTCTGTGAGCTGAAATGAACGCTCAACACCGCTACAAATTTAACATGTAGGTGCAATGGAGTAAGCTTTAGAAGAATCTGCATTGCTGACGTTGGCGTGTTTTTGAAAGCACCTGTGGCACTAAGACACACAAGGGCTCATTTTTGGGCTAAGACCCCATGTTTTCCCAAACAGGTTTCTGCATGGGAAGAAAACTTTGTTTGCCTTATCGGAGATATATTTCAGTAGCCCTATTCCGGTACATCGTGAAATAGGAATTGAGAAATAAATTATAGCAATTTTTTCATAACTAGTATTCCGTGTCGAGGGAAATAACAAATTCGTATTAGAAAATATTTCTTTATTTCATTTATTGCACTTTTTTCTCAATTCCTAATTCCCAGGGAAATGCCGGAATAGGCGTACAGGTGTGAGTTCCAGGTTAGTTTGCTATCCAGGATCACACCCAAATATCTAACCTCTTTTGATGTTTGTATTGGATCGCCGTTTAGAACAGGAAAAGTGAAATTAAAGTTTCTCCTGTTTGTGAAAACGACAATGCTTGTTTTTTGGGGATTGATCGACAGTACCAATCTGTTGCACCACTTTGATACAATATTAAGAGCTGTCTGGGTTCGACCAGCGACAATGGAGTCATGTTTGCCTCTAACCATGGCTGCCAAGTCGTCGGCATAGCCTACAGTGTTGAAGCCGGAATCATTTAGCTTAGTGAGGAGATCATCAGCCACCATTAGCCAAAGCAGCGGAGAAAGCACGTCCCCTTGCGGGCAGCCCCTAGATGCAGTAACAGTCACTGAATAATCACCTAGTGTAGCCGTTATCTTCTGACTCTGTAGCACCTTGATAATCCACGCAATGATAAGCGGATTTATATTTTTCTTTGTATCCATTTCGATGATAGCATTGAAGTGGACATTGTCAAAGGCTCCTTGTATGTCCATAAATGTACATACAAGTGCCTCCTTATAGTTTAAGGTGCTCTCAATTTCTTTCACCATTTGTGTAACGCCGTTTCAGTAGATTTCCCAGTCTGATAGGCGTGCTGGCTAGAGTTGAGAGGGTTTTGTTTGAGACATACATGACGGATGTGATAGTCCAACATCTTTTCCATTGTTTTTAATAGAAAAGATGTAAGACTTATGGGTCTATATGATTTGGCTTCATTTGGTTTTTTTCCTGGCTTAGGTATAAAAACAACTCTGGTTTCTCGCCATATCTGAGGAATGTAAGCAAGGCGAAAGCTTGCTTTGAACAAACGCATGAGATATGGAAGAATGATTGTTAGACCCTTTTGCAGAAATACCGGAAAAATTCCATCACCTCCTGGAGATTTATACGGACGGAAGGATTCTATAGCCCATCTCGCTTTGTTGGGGGTGAAAATTGTGTTTGCTAAATGATCTGCAGTACTTTTAGTTGCAGGATCTAGAGGATGTACGTCTTCGTTGGCATTATCTTCCGTGCTCCATTATATTGAGCCCGGAAAGTGGGTTTGACGTATAAAGCATCTAGTGTCTCAATGCAGCTGGTGGTATACGTACTATTTTGTTTGTAGATTGAGCCTAGAGGGTTTGTGTGATCAGACGACATCAGTTTTTGGAGTCGAACTGCAGCAGGCAGATTATCTATCGTATTGCAGAGCTCTTTCCAGCTATTTCTTTTTGATTGTCTGAGTTCTTTATTATTCTTTAGCTACTCGGTACTCTATCCAATTATTTGTTGTTTTTGCTCTGTTAAAGAGCTTGCGATCTTTATTCCTTTTCTTCTCCAAGCTATCATTCCACCAAGGTACATCTCTGCATCTCTTGGATTGAGTTATTGGAGTATTAAGTTTGTATGTCTCAGTGATAATTTCTTGCAAATTATTTGCTGCAGAGTCAAGCTCAAATGTAGAGTTGGTTTTTCTCGGGTTTCTAAAGTACTTGATGCTCTTTGGGTAGCGTTCTATGTTGAAACATATATAAGCATGATCAGACATAGAAGCTTCCTTCGAAACATGCCAGTTCTTAATATGGTTAGAAGCGTTTATGTTAGTTAAAGTAAGGTCAAGGACCTCACCTCTGATTGCGTTTCTAAAGGTAGGCTCACTACCTCTGTTTGCAATAACCATATTGTTTGTATACAAAAATTGAAGCAGACGCTCGCCTTTTGTGTTAATGTTACTACTTCCCCACACGGTGTGATGAGCGTTAGCATCACACGCTATTATGAGGTTATATTGGTTATTGTTGCAATACTTGATGAGTTTCTCTACCACTTCTGGTGGTGTCTCGTCCTCATCCCCCGGGAAGTATGCAAAAGCTAAAATGAATTTATGAAATCTACATTGAGGAAGATGAATTTCTATCTGGACCGTTGTAAGGTCTCTGCAGATAAATTCATTCAACGGAAATATTTTCAGATGTTTTAAAAAGAATCACAGTTCGCGGTCTTTCCACATCTGAGAAACAGATCAGTTTTGTATTTTTGTTTGACGATAGATCTTTTATTCTTTTACTGTCTGTCCACGGCTCCTGTATGAACGCAAGATCGTGAGCATCCTGTTCAATTAACCGGTTCAAATTAACTGAAGCCATTTCTGATCTGTGAAGAAATCAGGCATGATCCTAGATTCAGACATGGCATGTGTGCTGTCTGGTTTAGGATAAGCTGATAAATCAGGCATGATCCTAGAATAGGACATGGTGCACAGTTTTGCTGTTAGTTTATGTGATACGTTTGGAGAAGCATCGCTCTCATCTAAAACATTATTGTTTTCCATACAATATTTATGGGAAAAATTGGGAGGTACATTGGTCAACCACAACAGAGCCCTGTGCTGTGGTAAGGCTATTGAAACTGGAGGACGCCCGGTATCCAGAGTTCTGTACTAGTAATCAAGCACCCCCTTGACCATGCTAAGCTTTCAGCGTACGTGTCTACCTTAGCTTTGGGTTTTGGACTTGATCTTGGCTTCGATTCTCACCGATGACCTAACGGCATGGGTGACCCTACCGTTGTAGCTCCTAAGATCACTGAGTCTACTGAGCCCCATCACTGCGTCAAAGTGCCAAGTCCATTAGATGGGGAATTTTGTTTGTAAAAATAGCCATTTGAAAGATTTCCAAAACATATTTGTATAGTTATTATGAGGTTTTTTATGACAACGTTCACAGAATCGCAATTAAGATCTTCCTCTTAAAAAAATTGTCATAACAAAAATTATCATAGCTAAGACCTCTTAACTCAGAATCAGCCTGTTAATATGTGAATGTACGTGTCCTTAAGTATTTTTTACTTTAAAACCAATATCCGTATGTCATAGAAATTCTAATTCAATATTTGTATATGGGGGTTCTCTACAAATGACGTAACGACGTCTAACGGAAAGGAGGGGTTCGTAATTGAAAATTTATTACGATTTGTTGCAATGGGGAGTGGGGGGTGTTTTTTAAATGTTACGTAACCAAATTTCTTATTTTACTCAGAAAATAATATATTTTTGCAAGATATTCAAAAAACTATCCTCTGAATTAAAGAAATTCAATATCTCAATACCCGTTTTCAAAACTAATTTACATTCTTTTCTTAACAATGTGTAGTCCCTCATTCTACCCTATTCTAGTCTCTTCGTCTTTAACTCCCGCATTTTCTTTTACTTTACATTCAATTCCTCTCTCTCTTTCTCCCCCATATTTTTGCCGTTTGTCACGAGTCGTATTTTTCATGATGTTGCTGCCTTGTACACAGAGGTCTGGGGATTGAATCCGGGTCAAGTCCAAAAAAAAAATAATAATAATAGCATTTTATCCTTAACCAAGACCCTTCATAACTGCTGTTATCAACCCCCCTCCCCCCCCCCCAGAATTGATAAAAAACCGATTATAAGCTGCAAAAGGGTTAAAAATTTTTCTTTTATTTTTTTGGTTGGACAATATGGTAGCACAATAGTAGCATAACAGTAGCGCGGACAGCGATCACATATTATATGTACTGGTAGGTAGGGCATCATTTGGTAGCATAATAACGGTAGCACATCGTTCGCATATCGGTAGCATAAGCCCCAAATGTTCGCGGTGTGCTGGGATATATATATATATATATATATATATATATATATATATATATGTATATATATATATATATATATATATATATATATATATATATATATATATATATATATATATATATATATATGTATATATATATATATATATATATATATATATATATATATATATATATATATATATATATATATATATATATATATATATATATATATATATATATATATATATATATATATATATATATATATATATATATATATATATATATATATATATATATATATATATATATATATATATATATATATATATATATATATATATATATATATATATATATATATATATATATATATATATATATATATATATATATATATATATATATATATATATATATATATATATATATATATATATATATATATATATATATATATATATATATATATATATATATATATATATATATATATATATATATATATATTTATATATATATATATATATATATATTTATATATATATATTAAATTTTTTAAAGAGTTATTGAGCTTGATTATATTTTGTAATAAAAAATTTTATTCGGTTTTTTAGCTCTATTATATTTAGTTTTTATATATGTCTTACAAAAACATTGTTGGCGCTACGCGTTTCATTACGTCTCCCGTAACATCTTCAGGCGAAATTCTTAAAATAATATAAACAATATAAAACTATAAAAACTATACAACTTGTCATAAATTATTCTATCATAAAAAATTATTAGAAAACAAACAAAAACATTTAAGAAAACAACAGCACAATAAAACTTACATATAAATTAAATAAAATGGTCCATTGTGTTAAAAACTATTAATTAAACAAAAAAATAAATTAAAATACATTAAAAGTTTAAAAATCCGAGCACTATCACAATAATTATTTGTTATATTTTTACTAAAATTAAAATATTTTTTGATAAGGAAAATAAATTATGTAAAACAAAGGAAACGGCAAAAACAAGAATATCCCATTGAAAATTGAGAGCAAAAATTTTTTGACTTCTCTCGTCATACTGTATATGAATCACTTGAAATACAATTAAAAGCAATTGCTATCAAAACACATACACACTACAATATGGATAAAACTGATTTTTTCTATTCCTTGTACAATGCCAATCATTCCTAGCATAAACAACGAGGTCATATCTCGATTAATAGAAAAGCGTTACGTTATAATGTTGTTGTAAAATTGTAGAAATTCTGAATCCGTTTGTTTGTTTAGAGTGGCTTTTCGTTCTTTGATCAATAACGACTCTAGTAGTTGTCTTTTTTTAAAATTGGATTCCTTTTCTAAAATTTTTACGTTATCCATCGTGATTGTATGATTATGATCTTTAAGGTGTTTGGAAAGGGAACTATTATCAGGAGGAGAGTCATGGGTATGTTGGTATAGTCTCTTTTCCATGTACTGTTTAGTTTGACCCACATACGTTTCTTTACAAGAGCATTTTATCTCGTATATTAACAATGATTGCTTGCCTTTTGGATCAATGTCTTTAGTTTTGGTGAAACTGATTGGCCCAAACAAACACAAGATCTGCCAACTGCTTTAATGTTATAACGTTTTAACAATAGTTTTATGTTTTCAAACATATGTTTTAAGTACGGTAAAGATATATATTTGGTATTCTCTACCTTGGTTACGGGAACATGCTCAGCTGACAACCTATGTTTGTAATTTGCCGTCTTGATACCATTTTTATCGGATAGTTATTAAGTTTTAGTGTTTTTTCTAAAAGCTCTAGATTTTCTGCGTGAAATGTTTATCCGAAATTTCTAAAATTTTATTAGCAAGCAACGAAATTGTGTTCTTTTTATAACTCAAATACAAACGCGTAGCGCCAACAATGTTTTTGTAAGACATATATAAAAACTAAATATAATAGAGCTAAAATACCGAATAAAAATTTTTTATTACATATATATATATATATATATATATATATATATATATATATATATATATATATATATATATATATATATATATATATATATATATATATATATATATATATATATATATATATATATATATATATATATATATATATATATATATATATATATATATATATATATATATATATATATATATATATATATATATATATATATATATATATATATATATATATATATGGGCAATTCCACGTGACTCACGTTACAAAATGACACAGTTTTCGATTTTATAATTGCTATTTATTTGCAGTTATGATTCTTTTTGGTGAAAAAACACTGCTTATATGAACCAAGGGACTTCCTACAGTAGAGAAATATACTATTTTAAAAGAAAAATATATAATTGAGGGAACAGCAATCTTATTTATAAGCGTGACTCACGTTACAATGAAACAGACAAACATATTTGGAAGGTAACATAAATGTTAATTTTCTCCTCTTGCAGAATAGTTATTTAAAAAAAACTTCCTTCAAAAGGATTGGAACACTCATAACTCTTGTTTAACACTTAAATTACAAATTTTACATGTTAGTTTAATATGTGTGACTCACGTTACTCTATTCTGTGACTCACGTTACATTTCCTTTTTCAACTTCTTAGTTTTACATCTGTATAAATTTTAATGCTTCAAAAGGTATTTGACATTAATTATATGCATCTGTGAAACCTTGTGTGGAAAAGTATTGGCAACACTGTAGCAACAATGCATTGATTTTAATAATTACTGTAAATATAACTTTGGCAGTATTAAAATCAAAATCAACTTGTTGTATTCCTTCTATTAATTCAAAAATGTAAATTATGTAAATTATAATTATTAATGATTAATTATAATTATTATTATAATATTAATTATTATAATATTAATTATTATTAATTATAATTATTATTATATTATAATTATAATTATTATTAATTATAATTATGTAAATTATTTGGTAAATTATAAACTTCTAACATATTTCAATGCATCTAAATCAAAGCTTAGTTGTTTTTTTGAAATTTTTTTATGTATGTTTATATATATGTATATATGTGTGCATGCAATGTATGTGTGTACGCATATATATGTGTGTCATGTGTATATCTATATCATGTTGTATTATCCTTATTATCTATCTAAAAATTATATATTATCTTATTGTAATTGTATTCTAAGTAATTGTATTTTATCTCATATTTTATTCCTTGTCATTGTAAATTTTTATTTTATTTATATATTATGTTATATCTTTTATATTTTATTTTAAATTCATATACTCTGAAATTGTAATGAAATTTATGAAAAAAATTTATATGCATTGTTATTTTATTTATAAATTTTATTGTAATCTCTGTATCATTCTGGGCAAGTATTGCGCCTCGGCCTGTCTGCCATCGTTAAGGTAATAAATAAATATTAAATTTGCATTAATTTGATAAAATAATTCCTAAAAAGATTCATTTAATCAAAGACCATAATACTTTTCACAGGATCCTCTAGATCTTTAGTGATTATATAATCTTTCCTATTCCTGAGATAACTTCTATTTTAAGTACGCAACAAAAAATCTTGGCCTATGTTTATAGTCTGATCCTTACATTTTCACTTTCAACTGGAAAATTGGGTATGTGGTTTGTATGTTCACGCTCGTGAATTTATTAGCCTTGCATTCCATGTCACAACGGCCATTTTCGAAGAATTTTAATCAAGATTATATAACTTACAGGATCACCGGGTAATTTTCCATCATAACAAAAGAATCAATCTGATTCTCACTGTTTTCGGATTCTAAATGTTCGTTATTTCTGGCATCCGCCTATATTCGGACTTCTTCACTGTACGATTATTATTGTCCTTCAGCTCAAAATGTTATGAACGATAGCATATATATGCTAGTATAAGAATTGTAAAATATACTTTGCTTCTAAAGGAATGGTAAAAGATCACGTCAAAAGTATCCACACATCAAAGAATATAAAAAATTGCGTGTTGCAGCCTCAAAAGCTAAATTAATTCGTGTTCCATGCGGTAGCGAAATAACGATTCATTCAAATAAAAATTATATGGAGTTTTTACTGGTGGTGAGTTCTTAAACTAATTGAAAAACTTCTTTATCGATATATTAAATACACCCGTGAAATTTTTAGTTTTCTTTTTTATAATAGATGATAGTAATTTTAATCTCTGAATTCTAATTGTCAAAATGTCCAAAATGTTAATCAAAAAAATAAAAAGATCGAAGGGTTATCTCTATTTTATATATATAAAATAACTTGATAAAGATTGCTAATTAAAAGTAGGTCTTAAATATTTATTTTAATGGGTAGTTTTTAATTGGAAAGTCGAATATTGAGTTTAATTTTTTTTTATTTACAAAAGAATGTCCAAATACAATTCCATCTATCGTAGTGTAAGGAAAGTAGATATAGTACCTTTATCAAATAAAATAGCTCATCCAAACAACTATCAAGCATGCAATATTCATTCGCGATCAAGAAGTGGTTACTGCAAGGGAATTAATTCTGGTTATATCAATAGTTTTTTAAATTTTTGTGAAAAGTCTAATACAATACGAAACAAAAAGGTAAATCAATAATTATAAAATTTTATAATCGTTTGAATTTAAGGAAATTACAGTTTCTAAATTCGACATTTTAAGAGAAATCTCTAATTAATATTAGAATATGCAAATGTGAAACTTTTCATATTATCTTTTATGCTTATGGAAATAATATGTATAGATTTTTACAGCCGAATTATGACTTTAGATTTAATGAGGTTGTAAAGCGTAAGTTTAATTTTGCTTTCCATAATACTTCTAAGAATCTGATTCATTCGAATTAATAACAAGAAATTTGAATGTATTGTCAGAAAAAAGTTAGTAATTCTAAAAACCCAATAATTGAAGAATCTTTGTATTTGGTAATCGACCAGAAAGAAATACGGATGAAAATCAATGAACGAAGCATCAATCACTTACCAAATTAGATAATGAATACATTTCAGATCAATTTTCTTAACATTCCTTAAGTAACTAATCCATAAAAATATCAAAGCCAAGCTTTCCAGCTAATGCTACTTTTTGAAGCATCTTTTGTGCTGTAATTAGTACTGGACATAAATTATCACGTTTCACTCTTACATCTACGAATAGGGTATACACGAGCATATAACACGTTGCATTCTGTCCTTATACCAATCAAACATTTATATAAAAATAAATTTGGTTTAAAATTGTGGCTAAACGGTTATTTGTATGGGGCTTATTGATAAATGATAGACCTTCATGTTTTTCAAAACAAAGACGATCTCACACCATGTTACTACAAAATAAACATGCTTGGAATAATATAGTCCCTAAACGGATTAGTCTATAACTAGGGATCTGTGATAGCTACAACTAGGGATCTGTGATAGCCTGTCAGCTCTCTATTGAAATTCTCAACATCTCTCTATTCTGAAGTTCGTTGAAAATGAAAGACTTACGTTTTACACATAATCTTTTATTTAGGGCAAGTTTTTAATTTTCGTATTTTTTTAGATCATAACTATAAATCTGTTTATCACTTTCGGTATTATACCATAAACAAAAATATTTTGTTACAGTATTCTCCAACAGCAACGTACGTCTATATAGTTGTTTACGTTCGATAAACTTTGACTCGATTGTTTTTACTATGTTCGCTTTAACTTATGTTCGATATATAAATTGAAATCTTATTTTTGATTTTATTTTAATGATCAACGTTAAGTCGTATGTCACAGTTAAAAAATATTCAAAGCTGAATAAGATAAGTTAAATTTTTTTTTATAGTTTTTATCAACAATGTCTGGAAAATCAAGTTTATTACACGCTAATCTATGGGATGCTGATCCAGAATTAACAAACCTAATGCGACAGGAAAAACAGCGACAGATTAAAGGATTGGAAATGATAGCAAGTGAAAATTTTACTTCTATGTCAGTTTTGCAATGCTTAAGCTCCAGTTTACACAATAAGTATTCAGAGGGAATGCCAGGACAAAGGTAAAATTACAGTAAAAAACATGTTACGTAACACGACAGATTTTTTCGACCGGTTTTTTCCAGACATTTTTTTCTATCAATTAGTAATTTTAATAAAACTAAATATTCTATTTCAGATATTATGGTGGAAATGAGTTTATTGATAAAATTGAATTGCTATGCCAGAAGAGATCTTTAGAAGCATATAAATTAAATCCTGAAGAATGGGGAGTAAATGTTCAACCATATTCCGGTTCGCCGGCAAATTTTGCCGTTTATACAGCATTATGTCAGCCGCATGATCGCATAATGGGTTTGGATTTACCGGATGGTGGGCATTTAACACACGGTTTTTTCACACAAACCCGAAAAATTTCAGCAACTTCAATATTTTTTGAAAGTATGCCCTATAAAGTAAATGCTGAGACGGGTTTAATTGATTATGATAAGTTGGAGGAAACCGCTAGACTTTTTAAACCACGTGTAATCATTGCCGGAATTTCATGTTATTCTCGTTGCTTAGATTATAAACGCTTCAAAGAAATTGCTGATCAAAATGGAGCGTATTTATTTGGAGACATGGCACATATATCAGGTTTAGTGGCAGCTGGTGTCATTCCAAGTCCATTTGAATATTGTGATGTTGTAAGCACTACCACACATAAAACTCTAAGAGGACCTCGTGCCGGTATTATTTTTTATAGAAAAGGAGTACGTCAAGTTAAGCCAAATGGTGAAAAATTAATGTATGATTTAGAGACCAAAATAAACCAAGCAGTTTTTCCTGGCTTACAAGGTGGGCCACACAATCATGCTATTGCTGGTATTGCAACAGCCATGCTGCAAGCTAAATCTCCAGAATTTATACAATATCAAAATCAAGTTGTGAAAAATGCTCAAAGGTTATGTAATGGACTGATTAAAAAGGGATTTTCAATTGCTACTGGCGGAACAGATGTCCATCTTGTTTTGGTGGATCTTCGAAATAAAGGACTTACTGGTGCCAAAGGAGAATATGTTTTGGAAGAAATAGCCATAGCCTGCAATAAGAATACAGTTCCTGGGGATAAGTCAGCATTATTTCCATCGGGAATAAGGTTTTTTTTGCTTATTTTGTTCTGGTCTTAAATTTTTTCTAAACAATATTTATATTTTAGATTGGGTACACCAGCTTTAACAACTCGAGGCTTATTAGAAAACGACATTGATAGGGTGGTTGATTTTATTGATCAAGCTATAAACTTGGCTAAAATTATTGCCGAAGCCGCAGCCAGTCCAAAATTAGTGGATTTTAAACAAAAATTACATTCTGACTACAATGATAAGGTAATAATTTCTAATATTTATTAACATGTAGATTTAGATATTATTATTTGCCAATTTATTTATGATAATTATATTTTCGACTTCTTTGTAAAATATTTGAGCACCATAGAAAGTTATCAAACATTTTGACATAATACTAATTAGCAGTCACGATCTATATCAAGCGTTAAATATTACTTTTCTTGTCATTGTTAAGTTAAAAATAACTAATACTAATAATGATTATTTTATTGTGGCAAAACTAAATTAATGTTTTATGGTATATTTTCTGTTATGTGGAAGTTTCGTCGTCGTTTAAATCTAGTGACAAGTACCACAAGCTTGTCTGGGCCAATTCCCATGGAAGGTCAATTTTACTGTACATTTCTCAAAATGTAAGTTTTCTATATGTACAGTAAAAGGAAAAAATGACCCACAAGTTTTTTGGGATATTTAGAGTCATTGAATTAAGTGGTAGGATTCAATGTAACATGTTGATTTGAAATCATACGAACATAAGAACCTTGTTAGTATTTGACATAAAAGTCACACCTTAATTAGAGTGACCATTCGTACTGAATTTATCAGTACAGCTTATGTACTGATAGACATATGCGGTACTGATTGTTACTGATTTCTAAAATTATGTACTGAAAGTATGTACTGATTTTTAAGAAAATTGTTAAATTTTAATTTAAGTTCCAATTTAAATACGGAAATAAAACTATACAAGTCATCGTTTGTTATGAACTTGTAATAAAAATTACTTGAAAAAATGCTTTTATTTTTAAATTGTGGCCCACGGAAAATATGTATCAAAATTCTAACCCTGTGTTTTCCCAAGCAATCGTGGCGGAAAGTTGTATTTTACAAACTCGTGGTGTTGGTCTCAATAAAATTTCCTTAAAACTACTAAAAAAAATGAAAACCAGATTTCTCACTTCGTTTTACACATTTACCTTTTGACTTAGAAGAGACATAGGTTAGGTGAGACTAAGGATAGTACATATTTTAACTCTTAAAATTTTGTACTGATTTCACATAGAAAAAAATTGGTCACCCTAACCATAATAATCTACTAATCTAATCTTCTACACCACTTATTAAAACTCTTAGTGACTCATCGTTGTAGAATGTAGTCGTGCGTAGAATTTAGTCATGCGGGCTGATTCCACCCATATAATTCCACTAGACAAATTCAACTATAGATGTAATTTTGGTCTACTTAAATTGTTCGAGTGGAAAACGCTCTGAAATTCGTTGATATCAAATTCGGACAATGATAATAAAAACTTATCTGAAGGATATATAAAATTTGTGTTGATTAGGTCAAGTATCCTTGCAGGTGTATATGCTCATTTATATGTAGTCTAACTAAATATACTTTTCTTGTTTTTTTCTTTCAGATACAATCTCTTAAAAGTGAGGTTGAAAGTTTTAGTTCGAAATTCCCAATGCCAGGCTATGAAGATATTTAAACAGATAAATACCAGTTGAAAGACAATTTTTTAAAAATAAATATAAGAAAATGAATATCAAATATATTGAAAAATGACACAAAATAACAAAACTTTATATAAAAATTAAAATAGTTCATTACGCACATTTAATAATTTTAAGCCAAATCTTTTAATCATTACGTTTTAAGGTATAATCTTGCCTTTATCTAATTTTATTCAAATTCACACAAAAATATGTACAGTAAGTATTATATTTCATTTTTACCAACTTTTTCAAGTAAACGAAATCGATGGTATAAAGCGAAACATAAGAAGAACGTCACGTACTATTTGAAATATTGTTGGGGAACTCGATCTTTGATGTTTTTTGGTGGAATTAAAATTAACTAAATTTTTGCCACCCTAATCGGCGACGTTTTTTTACGTCCTCGTTAACATTTATGGCAGCGTCTCTCCGGATGGGATTTATTTGTTCATGCACTTTACCCTTTGAAGATAGGGGAACGAATGACTTGTGCAGTGTATTATCATCTTCAAAACTATTTATCAGATAACTGGTGATTTCCAACAGTTCTTTGGTATAAATTATTATTATTTCGTTGATATAAATTAAGTATAGAGCGGGGGATGAAACTGAGCCTTGGGGTGCACCAGCGTTGATTTAGACTCAGAGGAAAAGCCATCTATAGATACTGAAACGTATCTGTTAGACAAAAATTTTTTAATCAACTTTACGACTGCGGGATGAATCTCGTACACAACGAATTTGTTGATCAAATTGGCAGGCCAGATTCGATCAAATGCTTTTGGGATGTTTAAAGCGTAAATGGGAAAAATTGTCGTTTATTTATTTATTTATTAAATTTTGATTTGGTTTGGACAATTTTAAAAAATTGTCGTTAACAAAACGTTTATTTTTAATACTTTACCGCCGACCTCTGATATTAATTCGAGGAACTAAATTCTAATTTGACATTTCTAGTGAATTTGACGTCTACCTAGTATAAATCAAAAGAACTAAATGTTGACAGTAAACATCGAGCTCCCTATGTAGTTTAAAATATTTTTGAAAAAAGGCCGGAAAACTTGATATTTTGATATATTGAATTATCTGAACAGAGTAGTTGAAAATGTGTACAAGTAAAACTCTAGTAAATTATAGTTCCAGTGACTGTAGTGATGAAGAGTTGAATTCACAAAATGATAGTAAATTGAGCTCACAATCGGCAAAGTAAGTTAATATTCATGATACCCAGTTAAATTTCTAATATTTTGTTTTTCAGGTTAGTTTTGCCACAAACATTTTTTAATAATACAAAAGAGGATGATCTAGAATATGAAGATTCAAATCAACATGAAGGTCGGATCAGGAATTTTCCACACGAACGTGGTATTTGGACTACATACGTTTTTGCAGCATGTAGACAATAATTGTCTTTATTTTAAGCTTTATAATAAACGATCGTTTATATATTTTAGGTGCCGAAAATGACGTTATCGAATCGTTATGTAAAAAAATACAAACAGTTTTAGAAGATGAACTAAACATTGCATGCCACTCAGTCAAAGACTTACATTTAAGCTTAACACGAACTGTGGTCTTACGCCACCATTGGATTAATTCTTTTATTACCACAGTTAAGGATCGTTTAATTAACACAAAGAGGTTTGAAATTCATCACCATTTGCTTGAAAATCTTATTCACTTGATTCGTCCTTGACACGGTTTTTGGGTATACGGTTTTTATATTATCTATCCTATTTCTTTACAGGCTCTCAATAAAATTTTCTAAATTAAAAGTGTACAGTAATGATGAAAAAACAAGAACATTTATAGGTTTGTCATTAGATGAAGATGATTCAGAAAATCTAAGAGAAATTGTTACCTTATTAGACAAAAGCTTAAAAGAATTTAAGCTACCAGAATTCTATGAGGTAAAAAAGCTTGTTTCGAAATAAAAAAATATGTTAAGTTATCTAATTTCTAGGATCCATCATTCCATATAAGTATATTATGGTGTTTAGGTGATGTTAAATGCTTAATAGAAAATGATTTTTCTAAATTAAGTGAAATATTCTTAAAAATGTATCAAGAAGAACCAGACGAATTCTTATTTTATATTTGTCAATTGTATTGTAAATCTGGCAACAAATTATTCAAATTCTTGTTATTATAAATTTAATAAAAAACAACTCATTTAGATTCTAGTTAGTTATTTTATTTGTTATTTTACGTAAGTCACGTTTCATGTCAATGTTTTAATTTGGTATATGAAAAATGCATGATTTTGCCAACGGTCATATTTCTAATAATACAGCTAAAATCCGTTAAATGTTGTGAAGTAAGTCCCGTTTGCTTTGAATCAATTTGGGATTTCTTGTCTTAATTTTAACTACTATTAATAGATACCTGTTTAGAATACTAGTGTAATTGAAGCTATGTCAAACTTTTTCTTTTATTATTGAGTAATAATATTTATCAACTAAAATACACTATTCTCTTATTCGAAGCAAATAATAAACTGGTGTCGGTTTCTAACACTAAAATGATAGTGTAGTTATCTGTAATAATGGTAAATAGTTATGTCATTTAACACCACTTTTGCTGAATTTTGCACATTCACACACACAAACCTATCATATAATAAATAAAGTGCGCTATTGCTAATGTGAAGCTACGCCATTATTGTTCATACGAAGGTTTTTTACATGAAAGAGATGTTTTATACATTAATTTTATTCAGAAAATTTCTTTTGTAATATTCTTTAAAATTCTTAAAACTCACGTTATAGGATATAGTGAATTGTGTTTTTATGAGGAAATATTGGTTTATCTGTCATTAGTTCTGACATGGCCGGTAAGTTTGCAAACGAAAAAAGTCATCGCGTACGCGGTGAAAATTTATAAATTATTTTTTGTTTGATCGTTCGAACAATGTTATTTTTAATCAAAGTGTTCTCATTATTTAAAGTTGAATTTAAAAATAGTGTTCCCAAATAAATTTAATCGAGAGAATATATAAATAAAAGTACTATTATTCACATAAATGTAAATTTGTTAAAAAAATGCATGTTTTTTTTATCAATGGAACTATCTTACATGAAATGAATGTGTCGTTGTTTAAAAAAAAAAGTAAATATACTTTAATAATTTACATAATAACTTTAGTAACTGCATTAAACTAAAGATAATGTAAAATTTCAATTAAAATATTTAACTATGGAGTCTGAATATTTCTTCAATTTGAGTTACATAAAACGATACCTGTTCTACATGCAAATAATATGCGAACATTTTTCAAAGTATCAATGTTTTGAAAATAATGTTTAGATATTGAAATATTTTTCAAACCGTATTAAAAAAACATGGTCTTATGTGTAGTATTTGTGACCTTTTGGTCATAAGAAAAAAATTGAAATACATTCATTACAATATTATAAATATTTGTGCGACAACCTTCTGTTCAGTGTTGTCACATTGAAAATTTCCACTTGATTCATAAAATATTTTCACATGTTTGGTTTTGAGAGTGCTTCTACTGATTTATACAAACTTCTGGTCCAATTCGTTTATTATAATATTATTTTAATCGATAAATTAACAAACAAGTCCTTAGCTGACAATTTTTTTTGAAAAACTTTAAATATTTTTTTCATAATTTTTCAGCGAAATATTCTTTATTGAATTAAAATAATAAATAACAGAGTAAATGAAAATTATGTCTAAATTAAAAACAACCAAATAAAGAAGTCATATGAACAGAATAAATTATGCAATATAAATTTTCTGCAATTTCCTTGGATCCAAAATATGTAAAACTGAATTCTCTGAAAGTTATCGTCTTTAGTATTTTAATTATATTAAATTTTACATCAACGAAAGAAAAGCAACATCAATCCTATAGTTTCAGAGATAGAACATTGCACAATTGATTCATCCCTCTAGCTTCAACGGGTAAAGTGCACAAAGATATTTGCTTTTAGAGACGCTAGCATGACTGTAAACGATAACCTAAATAAAGTAGAGTGGTTCATTTAAACTCCACTAAAACAGATCGACTATATTCTTATATTCTCAAATAATATTTCAATATGTACCAAACATAGATGAATGTGAAAGCGTGAATTTATGGGTGTAACAATTCCAAAACGATTATATAATGGTAATTTGAAAAAGGCATCAAGAATACTCAGTCCATCAACAATTGAAAAAAATTTGGCTTTATATCAATTACTCCACATTTATAAGTTTTATATTCTTAGTTCGTAACTGTGTGGAAAGCGAGCTATACGAATAATAAGTGATAGAAATTTAACATTTTATCTTGATCCCTACAACAATTATCCAAGCTCGACATTCATACTGAGAGAATGCAGACTTATTTATTTGTCCGAACTTACCCTACATCTAAATAGTATTGCCAAAAGCCAGAGTCTCGGGTGGCTTTAATCCACAAAGGTTTAAAATAAGTATTTATTTTTAGTTTACAGTCGAACAAAACATTTCGATTTTGGAATTATCGAAAATAATAATTTTTAGAAGTAATAGCTTTTTATTAATAATTATGCGAATTGTGATTATTTTTTCAATTTTAAAAAAGATTTCGAATGAATTTTGAAATTTTAGTTATAATAATTTTCATTATCACCTAAGTTTAAATATAATGATGATAATAAATATTCAATGAATGTTTGCAATTTGTATATACATTTATAAATTTTTTGTTTAAATTTAGCTTCAAACTGCTAAAATGTTTTTCTGATAATAATGTTTTAGTGGAAGTGGAATACTGTGCTGGCATCATAATTGTTTTAAAAGTTAGTTGTATTTTAAAAAAGAAAAGTTGTAAGGACCTTAATTTACCGTTACTGATAAAATTTTCAAATATAAACATATGAATTACATACAGTCTTCCAAGCATATAAAAGCTGCAAATGAGAATTTAAAGATAAGGACTATTTTTAAATTAGTTGTACAAACTCTTGAAAATTTTAAAAAAATAGGTAAATATAAAACATCGATTTCACCGTAAAATAGGTTAATTCTTCTTCATCGTGATATACCTAAATCGTGTGCCAAAGTTGAATAAAAATCGTTTCATGACTAGGCAGCAGTGTAAATACAAAAGTAAATAACAATGTAAAAAAAAGTGGTACTGAAATTCAGGTCTTTCTGGTACATATCAATATCATTTTCTTTCCTCTGTTGAGTTATCGTTAGTGCTACTGCACTTTTAAATAATATAAATATTTTTATAAAATCGAATATTTTTGGCGGCACACACAAGTTGAAGTTGACAAGTGAAGTTGGCTTTGGTAAATAATAAATTGAATTATTATGATAATTTATTTAAAGATTTAAATTAAATAATACTTTTGTATACTCTTTTTGTATTATCTTTGGGATATCTAATTGAAAATTATAAAGATAATGTAAACATTACTCTGGCTTTAACATCAACTTTAACTTTACAAATTTATAGCTCATTTTAATTCTTAAAGGATTTTTAAACAAATTAATTAAATACCATTTTCTTTTTTTTGTATTTTCGTAACAATTTGTAAATAGGACGTAGCAGTCTTAATTATTGTTAAATGAATAAATAAATAAATAAATATCAAGATCATGTACCAAAATTACTTGACCTCTACCTCTAAAAATTCTGATAGCAAAATTAATTAGAGAATTTACCAAGTTTTGCTTGGCAAACAAAAACATTGTGAGGCTGGGGATGTCCATAATCGTTCGATCTGAAAAAAGTTGCCATTTAAATATTCATCAAATTCTGGCTTCAGTTCGGGCATGAGAAGATTGCATACACATTCATTTCCGTTTCGTTCTTGATTATTGCCAAAAGTGTACATTTCTTTCCAATTAATCTGAAAACAAATTTTGATCTAGTTAAATAAAGTTTACTAATTTGTCCGAATAATATTACACTATCCAATGATCGTTTTTGTTTGAAACTAGTAAGTTGTGATTATGGATTTATGGAACAGGCACTAGTTAAATTTAGGGCTGCCACATTGTATGAGACTAAAGTTAAAATCGTTAGGTAAAAATTCGATTGAGTCTATAAAATTTCATTAATGATTATACTTTCATTTCTAGAGAGACGTATCTGCAAAAGTATTCCACTGCTAGTATTGCTCGATTTTCGAAAATGTTGGCTAAGACAACGGTTGTCATTTTTAAAGTCATTTCCATAAGCCTTATCTGGCCTAATATGGTGATAGATTCGTCATTAAATACAACAAACATTTTGGGTTTTGGGTTCAAACCTTGAAAACTTTCGAGACGTTGTTAATTTAGTTAACCTCATATAATCCTATCTCTCTGGTCGATCTCAGTGTGTGGTTGTGGGTGGTAAGTATTCCTCATCTAGACTACTTTACAGAGGTGTTCCCCAGGGGTCTATTTTGGGTCTCTTGCTGTTTAGTCTCTTCATAAATTATCTTCCTGCAGCTCTGAGAAACTGTTCAGTTCATTTGTTTGCTGATGATGTTCAGATTACTTGCTCTGCTCCCATGACGGAATCTTCCACCTGTGTTGCTGATATCAATTATGATCTTTCTTCAATTGCTGAGTGGTCCTATCAGAATTCTCTAATCTTGAACCCTGCCAAGAGTCAGGCCATTGCTTTCTATCGGTATCCAATTAGTCAGAGTCTTCTTCCTATCTTTTTAAATGATGTTCAGGTTCCCTATGTTCGAAGTGCTAGGAGTCTGGGGTTCATCTTGGATGAGACCTTATCATGACCATGTACGTTCTGTTCTCGGGAGAGTTTGGATGATGCTTCGGCGTCTGTATTTGGTTAAAGATCTTCCAGTTGAATTGAGGTGTAAATTGGTCCAGTCTCTTGGACATGCCCTTTTTTCTTTATGGATGTGAAGTGTTTTCTGGGGCAAATATGGGTACTATTGATAGATTAAAGCTGTGTTTTAACTCTTGTATTCGATTTATCTATTCACTCAGGAAGAGGGATCATCTATCTGTGTTCTCATTTAAGTTTCTCGGAACTAAGTTTGGGTTGTTCTTGAAGTTGAGATCGGTAGTATGTCTCTTTAAGGTTGTCAAATATCGTCAGCCTGTGTACTTATTTGAGAAGTTATCGTTTACTATCTCTAATCGAACGAGTCATCTTGTCATACCATTCCATTTTCTTGTGCTATGGAATTGTCGTTTGCAGTGAGAACTTGTAGGCTCTGGAATGGGTTGCCTTTGGCTATCAGAGAGGCTAGTTCTGTTCGTGTTTTCCAAAATCTTTGCTTGGCTCACTTCAATACACTTGGTAACATTGCTTAATGCTTAATTTCTTCTAGTTGGATGCTGTTTTTGAGTTTTGAGTTGTCATGTGGGATGCTGCTTCTATTTCTTGCTTTAATTTTGGTCTCAGTCTCTTGTCTCGTGACACTGGATTGGGACTTGAACTCTTGCATTTTCTTTTTTTTTCATTTTGATTGCTATACTTCTTGCACTGGCATGGGTGGAGAGTTGACCGTCGGGGAACAAGTGAACTGTAGTAGGTTAGTTGTAAGTTGGTGTGTGTTGTTGAGATGAGTGATAAAGTAATTTTATTATATTGTATTAGTATTATTATTATTGTTGTTATTGTTGTTATTAGTATTATTATTGTTATTAATTGTATTACGTTTGAAGCTAGTCTTGTTTGGCTGTTTTCTTACATTTTTTTTATCAGATCAAATTGTAAATAAGACTTATTAGTCTTAATTTGTGTATTTTTTTGCCGAAATAAATTAATAAAATAAATAATTTTTGAGTAGTATTTTACGGGGTTTGGGATTTCTAGTTTTTAGTAAATCAGCTGTAATTACCGATTTGATTTGATAGTGATTAGAACTTTCAATACTACCCTTATCGACATCTACACTCGTAATCTATGACATAGATGAGAGATAGAGATCTTTTTACAATTCGCGACACGTTCTGCGATGCGGCAAATATTTCTGCCATTCTTCCATTGTTATCTTAGAAGATTCTAACCACGATTTGTTGTGGACGTTGAAGTCACCGGTAACAATAATCTCACAATTAGGAAATTTTTCTCAAAATTTCGTCCACAATACTAGTCAGAAAATTAAAAAAGTTCGAGCAGCAGGATGTCCGCTAGAAATACATAGGTAGATTTCGATATCAGACAGTTTTGTGTACAAGTAGAATCTGATGTATCAGATTAGTTTAAACAAAACAAACAGATATCGAACAAATTTTAAACAGAAAATTAGCTACATATAAGCAAAACTACATCTATCCATTTTTGCAACGAACAAATATCAAATCTACCACAGAACACGTGTGTGACAATTTATGACACTATATGAAAAAAAAAATATCAAAATATATCTAAGAAAAAAAAATAATTTCTTCTATTCAAATCTTTTTATTTTTTTTTTCATTGACTGTTATAAGGTTTTTGCAAATTGTTGTTGTTGGGGATTGTTGCAAACTTTTTTGTTGAAGCCGACAAGTCAAAAATCTCTAACTGCAGAGGCTTATGCAGAGATTTAAAAAACCAATTTTTTTTCCAGTATAAAGCCTCTAGTTTCTTAACCATGTGTTGGATCTTGCTGATTTACGAACTTGTCCAAGATATTAATAAAACACATTTTTAAAAAAGGTTTTTTTGATCTGGCTCTGGACATGCGACATGCGAGTTACGGTTGTTTCAAAAAAAAAATTTTTTTTGCAAACTTTTTTGTTTGAGCCACTCACACAGGAACCTCTAACTGCATAGGTCTAATTTTAAAATAAATTGATAAAAAAAATTCCAAAGATTCTAAATTTGTTAATTTTTTTAAAATATTAGTATCCAAACGGCCGTTATAATGGTTTTAAAAAAATCAATTTTTTTTTAGAAAAAAGCCTCTAGTTTCTTTCTAAAGCCTCTAGAATAAATCAATCCTATCATATAAAATATGACATACTGCCAATATTTCATGATAGAATGTGAGAAATAATAAAACAGATGAAAACAAAATTTTTAAAAAACTTAAAAAATTACTTTAATTTTTTTTTTGTTCCTACGAGTTAAGACGCAATAAAGGTCACCAAAAAGTCGACGCTATACCTGTTAGAAGCAGGGTTGGCATGATTTAAATCACTTTGACTTTTTATTTAATTCATTGTTTTAAATCAATTTGGATTTTTTCTATAAAACTATAATTTTAATACTTCAAATATTTTAATGTTGTTGTTGTTGTAGCGACGAGAATGTGGTGCTACTCTTTCGGCTCCAAGTCCAGATTCAGGTACTCTGCTCTTGGGCGGTACAACAGATCTTCCTTATTCAGGTCGATTGGTTTCTCTGGACAATTGAATAGGTGGTTAGCATCATTGCTTCTCAAGATGGACGGGTCTACACCCCAAAAGTACTACTTGGTCTACACCCCGGTTCCGACCAAGGACCATCACAAAAATTTCGACGAAAAATATTTTAACGTTAGTGTATATATATATATGGACGCCAGTGTAAACATGCCAATAATTTATGACGGCATTATCGATATATAACAGTTAGCAGTTAACGTCAATGAATGAATTTTCTTATAAAAATATTTTCATTGTTCTGATGTAGAGTTAGTGACATATTTTCAAAATAAATTTTTCGAATTCTGCTTTTGTTGAAAATTTTTACAAAACCCTCGTGTATCTCCAAAGCCAATCCTAATGCAACGACGAACTTTAAAGCTTACCTTAATTCTTCAACATAAGAGTCATCATTCATGGTAAAAGTTGGTTCAGAAAATATGATAAATACAAAATATTGCAGTAATTACATACTGCAAAAAATAACATGAAATTGATCTTCAAGTTGCACGATTTTATTTTTTCAACAAATAGTTTCGAATAGTCAAAAATTAAATACTTAAAAGGATGTGTAGCTTGTTGTCCTGGGTTTATCACGAAGATAAAACCAAATGATCAATAATAATGTCCAAAAATTAAAACGTGAAGCTCAATTTGGCGCTTGATGGATGCTATATTCTAAACAACCAACCTATTTTTTGTGCCTGTATCATTGCGAATAAGGAGAAGTTGTAATAGTGGAAACATTAGACACATCGAGAACACCTAATGCACGTGATAATTTAGAAAAGCTGGTCTTAAAGTGAACAAATAAATCCGAACCGTAACTTAATGTTCAAATTATGTCGTTTGTAACCGATAATGCAAGCACTATGGTAAATATGCGAAAAAATATATCAAGAACCTCGGTAGTTCATATAATATCGTATAGATGCGCAGCTCATATTTTAAACCTGTTGACTTAATACATCCTGACAAACTTACAGACATCCTGTTTAACACATCCTGACAAAACAAGCTACAAAGATTATTAAATATTTTAAAAGTCATGATGCTCCAAACGCATGTTCCGAGAAACTCTTATTCGCTCTTATTTTTCATAGTGAAGTTCGATGGAAAATAAACTACGGTTTTCTTAATTTGTTTGTGGTTAACCAATTTACATTGGTTATTTTTAAAAGTTTTAGAAGAAAACTGGGACCGAATAAAAATTTAATTGATGATGAAGATAACCTCATTTTTGAAGAGATATAAGTTTTGTTTGACCTTTCTGCTTCGTCAAAAAGTGAGTTTTCTTTAAGAAATTACGTTCTCAATACAGAAAAATAATATATCAATCAAATTTATGGTTGAAATCTTTAATTTACATCCCATTTTTTATAACTATATATTGACTTCTTTAGTCGAACAGCAGCCAAATTCTGTAACTGTGAAGCGGTGAAGTGATAAGTTTTTTATGCTATCTTTGATCGAAGTTGTGCAAGGTCGCAGAATTGAGTCAAAAAAAAAACAAATCAAAAATCAAATCAAGTTACTTCTAAAAAATCAAAGGGGGGACCAAGGTAAAATTGAAAGTTTGATCCTTTATAACTTTTGATCCCCTCATTTCCGTTAATGTTTTTTTCATAATTAGGATGCAGAGGACCTAATCTTTCTATTTATCTGAAAAAAAAACGCAAATCTATTTGGGGGGATAAACTAGGAATGTTTCGTTTTAAAATTATAAAGTTAACACTGACTTTTTGTTTGGCAATAAAATAAAACCGTTTCTTTTGTTGTTACTGACATTGTGTAAAAAAACAATAACGTCAATGTGCTTTGATTTTTTAAATTGCATTTCTAAATTAAATTCCGATACATTTTTCAAATTTAACTTCTAAAATATTTAGATATGTAACAGGTCGTTCAATAAGTCCGTAGGATAAGTAAGAAAAAAACAACATTTTGACAAAACTCGATTTTTTTATTCAACATACACTAAGTTTACACCATGGTAGTATAATAGAATAATAGCAAATAGCTATTAAACTATTACGGTGTAAACGGATAGAATAATACCTTTTTACTTTGACAGATAGTTATTTGATATTTTGCTTTTGATCGATAGTATAATAGTATATTCAAAAAAATTGTAACGGTCAAAACGTTAAATGTAATTGACAATTTCAGGCGATTGTAAAAAATGTGCAACACCAAAATCACTTAAAATTTAGTTTTTATTTTAAATTAATATTAGTATTATAATTTTTTGTTGAAATACTTTTAGATTGATAAGATTTTATATTCAAATTTGAAATACGGTAGCCGTATTCTATCTGTCAATATTATTCTGAGCGTTTATACCACATGATAGAATAATACTATTTGTGGTATAAACGCTCAATGTATCGATAGTTTAATAGCAAAAAACTATTATTCTATTAAACTATCAGTGGTATAAACTTAGTAATAGTTGCCTTCGAGGGCGATACAACGAGTATAGCGATTTTCCAACTTTTCTATACCACTTTTATAGTACGATTTCTCTTTCTCGTCAAAATAGGCCTCAGTTTCAGCGATTACTTCATCATTGGACTTAAATTTCTTTCCAGCAAGCATTCTCTTGAGATCTGAAAACAGGAAAAAGTCGCTGGGGGCTAAATCTGGAGAATATGGTGGGTGGGTAAGCAATTCAAAGCCCAATTCATTCAATTTTGCCATCGTTTTCATCGATCTGTGACACGGTGCATTATCTTGGTGAAACAACATTTTTTTCTTTTGCAAATGTGGCCGTTTCTTTGCGATTTCAGCCTTCAATCGATCCAAAAGTTCACAGTAATACTCGCTGTTGATGGTGGTTCCTTTTTGGAGATAGTCGATGAATATTATTCCGTTCGTATCCCAAAATACAGACGCCATCACCTTACCGGCCGACTGTTGCGTCTTTGCTCGCTTTGGATTCGGTTCGTCGACTGCTGTCCACTCAGCTGACTGTCTTTTGGATTCTGGTGTGTAATTGTGAAGCCATGTCTCATCCATTGTCACATACCTACGATAGAATTCCCTTTTATTGCGGTTTAACAGTGCCAAAGACTCCTCCGAAGCATCGATTCGTTGTTGTTTTTGGTCGACTGTGAGCTCGCGCGGCAACCAATTTGCACAGAGCTTTAGCATACCCAAATGTTCATGTAAAATGGTAAAAACACTACCATCTGCTACCTTTACAATGTCAGCTATTTCGTGCACCTTCAATTTGCGATCGTTCATAACCAATTTGTGGATTTTTTTATGTTTTCTGGAATAACAGCCTCATTTGGGCGTCCACTGCGCTCTGCATCTTTTGTGCTGGTACGACCACATTTAAATTCAGCCATCCACTTCTCTACCATTTGTCTCGATGGAGCAGAGTTTGGATAATGTTTATCAAGCCATTGTTTGGTTTCCACTGTATTTTTTTTCATCAAAAAGCAATGCTTTATTAAAATTCGAAATTCACTTTTTTTCATTTTTTTTCAAAAACAAAAGTTGCTTCACACAAAATGCTATAACTCACGAATAAATAGTCAGATTGCTGTCAAATTTATATACGTATCGTTTGAAGGTTAGTACTAAATAAAAATCATATGGAAAAAATTCTAGTAACGCCATCTATGTGTCATCCTATGGACTTATTGAATGACCTAGTATATTTAAATTTGTAAAAATTTACGTTTAAATTAAGTTTAAAGCTAAAATTAACATTTAATTGTATGTATTTTTGACGTTTGACAGTGCGCCGCTTGCTATTAGATTTTTTAACTCTCACATCGCATATAGAATTGCAAAAATGGTAAAATGATAAAAAATTTATGATAAAATCGAAATGAATTTTTTTTAACACTTCACCACTTCACATTTACAGAATTTGGCTGCTCAGGAGATGTGTAAATCTGTAAATTTACGTAAAAGTATACTGTCGAAAACGTATTTAAGCAAACAAAAAATCAAGAAAGGCTGATTTAAATCAAGAAGTCTGATTTAAATCAAAAATATCTGATTAAAATTATGATTTATTCCAACCCTGGTTAAAAGTCTATATATAACTGGAAGTGATAGGTGTCCAAAGGCTGGTATGCTAGTCTAGTTTTAACCCACTAGAATCATCCTTCGTAGCGCACTGAAAAAGTGAAAACGTATTGATTTGGGGATGTTGGTAAGGTAGCATCAAACTGCGACCGGGACGATTAATCCAAGGTCCCGCCCTCGCTAGACATGACAACGTTTTTACGGTATATAATACCGGACAAAAGCCGTGCCATAGCTCGGGTACCTCGGGTAAGCCAGACCCGTATCACCGTGACCCCTGAAGGTAATAAATTTTGTTACCCCTAAGGATAAACTTTTTTCTTACCATCAATTATTTCGCAAACTATATATAATATCGATTTGAAGTTTGACAAGTATAAAATTTGTTTGGCGCCGACAAAATAACCTGTAATGTGGGGCTGTTAAAAAAATAGAACAAAATATTTTTTTCTGAGTCATGTAAAATATTACATAAAAGGGATTAATCTTGATTATCGATATTTAAAAACTCAAGAATTTCGGACCGCACAGTTATATAATGTTGGATTTGAGCGCCTGTTTCATGTTTTCATTCCCGGTTTATCCCGCATTTGATGAACAAGAATTGGCAAACATTTAAAATGATTAAATTAATGAATTAAATGAATGGGAAAATTTCAACAAAAAATATAATAATCTAGTAATACTCACATTTCTATTTTGGTGAATGGAAAAGGGTTAGAGTGAAAAGGGTAAAAACAAAAGCTCACTTCACTAAAGTAAATGGTAAAAACGTAAATCGCTCAATTTCTATAAACTTTTTTGAATAAAATATAAGCATTCTTCGTTATCTCGAAAATAAATGCGTTGCATTAATTTAAACAATGAGCATGTTTGATATAAACATAGAATAAAATAATTGGTAAACGAATTTACTCAATAAAATTCAACATGGACAAAACTCGGTACTGAAAGAAAACGGTTAACCAAACATCAAACTGGGGTCATCCCTTCTGCTCTCTAACTTTTGTTTTCTCCCCTCTCTATTTTGTTTGTAATACATATAATGTTTTTCGTAAGATATTTTATTTGGAGATTCGAATTTATTTTTTTATTGATACCTTGTACTTACAAATTGAAAATATAAATAAAAGTTGAAATTTCACACGATTCCACAATCATCAAATATAAATCTTGTCCAAGCAAATAATCTTTACAGAAATGTTAATACATACACAATAACGTATGATAGTAAAAAATATTTTTATTAATAGTGAAGGGAACTCAAATTAACTATGTATATATTTTCAATTGCTAAAATTGTTTAATTTAATATTGGTAATTAATATAAACTAATTTTTATTGTCAACAACGCTTTAACTAAAAGGACAAGAAGTAGTGTATTTAGTATTTACTAAATAAAAATAAAAAAATGTTTGAAACATTTAAGTTTCACTAGACCATAGGTTGAATACTTCAACACTTCTGTTAATTTTCTTATTTTCTTATTATTTGTATTTTAACTTCTGATAATATTTCTATTTTGTTGGAATGGTAGAATCTTCTTCTCTAATAATAATGTGTGACTTCATTCTTATGAATGGATCCGACGATGGTTGTCTGTCGGAATTTTCATTGGAATTTTGGTGGTTTGAAAGCTACAGTTTTTCTATATTTATCTAACCAAAAAATTATAATTCTGAAAATATAGACAGACTGAGTATCCTAATGCAAAAGTTATAGTTCTTAGTGACTTTAATGTCCATAATAAAGAAGGATACCAGAGTCTTTAGGTCGTTCAGATCATAATTTGATCCCTACACAGTTAAATATACAAAATACAAAACAATTTAAAACTAATATCCACCTTATTTCGAAATATAAAGTTTTGGATTAGCAGTCTTAGATGGTTTTTTTTATATGGTTTCCCTGGAAACGTAATTGTCTTACCGACGAAAACCCTTACGTAGTTGCGTTAAATTTTCGGGATGATATTCTTGAGGATATGGGCAGATTTATTCCAAATAGATTGACCATTTCTAAGGTTAACATTTGGTTTGAATAATCTTTAGGCTAACCTTTAGTTTGAATTAATTAAAATTGAGAAAAAGTAATGAAGACCTTAGACCGTATTGAATTGAGAGAAATTTATGAAGGAACCCAATAGATGCAGAAAAAAATTTCTTTATGCAGGAAAAAGCTTCCAAATTTGCTTCCTACTGGTACACTCAATTTCTATAAAACCATAAAGGCCGTCCAAGGTAATTTTTATAAGTCGTCTCTACCTCCTCTTATTGATAGAGATATGCCTATTGCCGTTTGGAAACATTTTTCTTTGAAAATTCTACACTAAGAGAACTCAATTTCTTGCCCAAGCCAATTCCTAGAGTTCATACAAAATGATACGTATAATTTTTCGTAAAAACGTCAAATTTATTTTAAAAAAAAACAGCTTAGTACCACCGGAATTGACTGGACCACCGGAATAAAAAATGTCTGTCGTAGTTGTTATTAGTGACATTTCGTTTTATTTAAATCTCATAAGATTGAAATCGAATACCACAAACACTTTTTCCATTCAATTTTTGACCTATGCGATAAGTTTTTCTTGATGAAAAAATTTAATGCTTTTTTCAAATTTTATTGCAGGCACGCAAACTTTTTTTAAATTGTTTACTTCTGTTCCAAATATAAATAGATTCAAGTAGATTAAATTTTTTTAAATCAATAAATTTCAAAAGTTCATAATCGGTCTCTGATTCAATTTTTCCTTTTTTTTTTTTTAAATAAAATCTGTGCCGTTATGAAAATTTGTTTTGTTAGAAAAGAGTAGAGATTCAAACATTCAAATCATAAAATTACATATATTAAGAGCAGTTTATTGTAAAACGCCCTATATGTAAAAAAGAAACTATCATCATTAACAAAAAGTTGCAAAACCAAAAGGAAAAATAAATCCATGCCAAATTTAATAATTTCACTTTTTAATTTTTTTTTTAATATGTATATGGTAATCGATTGGTAAAATACGGCGCCTAGATATAGATAAAAGATAAATAAACAAAAATGTTTTTCGATCGAATAATTTTGGTTTGAAGACTGCAAAATTGGCAACAAGCTCAAAACTGTCTTTTCTTAATAAAAGGATAATTTCAAAAATCTTAGACGAAAAATTAACTGTTAGTTAAATTGAAACTAAGACGACACAAACCATGTTTACTTTCTGGATTTACTCTTCTATTAATTACTTGATTACACAAAACCAATAATTTCGTAGAATAGGAATAAAAAACTATTAAAAATTTGACAACTGTTTATTAATACTTTGATTCAGCTCGAAATTATGTAAAATTAAACAAATAACAGACGAAAATATTTACAAAAATTTATAATCACAAACAAATTGCATAATCTTGTTTGTTTCAGGTAATGGCGAAACATCATGGTGCTTCTCCCAAATAAAAGGAGCGTTAGACGATAATGTTACTGAAGCTGATATTATATCTTGTGTGGAATTTAATCACGATGGCGAATTATTAGCAACGGGAGACAAAGGGGGAAGAGTTGTCATATTTCAAGTAATATATTTTTTATATAAATTTAGAACTGCTTTGTATGTACATAGTATATTAACTAAGTTGTTTTTATTTTAGAGAGATCCTACATCAAAATCATCAATACCACGTCGTGGAGAATATAATGTCTATTCGACTTTTCAGTCTCATGAACCTGAATTCGATTATTTAAAATCTTTAGAAATAGAAGAAAAAATAAATAAAATAAGATGGCTTAAAAGAAAAAATCAAGCTCACTTTTTGTTGTCAACGAATGATAAAACAATAAAATTATGGAAAGTATCAGAGCGCGATAAAAAAGTTGAAGGCTATAACACAAGAGAGGAAACAGGTCATGTAAGAGACCCAAGCTTAATTACTTCATTAAGGGTTCCTGCAATTAAACCAATGGATTTAATGGTTGAAGCATCACCTAGAAGAATATTTGCAAATGCTCATACATACCATATTAATTCAATATCTGTAAATTCTGATCAAGAAACATATTTATCGGCGGATGATTTACGAATTAATTTATGGCATTTAGAAATAACTGATCAAAGTTTTAATATTGTTGATATTAAACCAGCAAATATGGAGGAATTAACTGAGGTTATAACAGCAGCAGAATTTCATCCAACAGAGTGTAATTTATTTGTTTATTCAAGTAGTAAAGGTACAATTCGCTTATGTGATATGCGTTCATCAGCGTTATGTGATCGCCATGCAAAACAATTTGAAGAACCAGAAGATCCCACTAATCGTAGTTTTTTCAGTGAAATAATAAGCTCAATAAGTGATGTTAAATTGAGTAATTCTGGGCGGTATATGATTTCTAGGGATTATTTAAGTATAAAAGTATGGGATTTACATATGGAAACGAAACCTATAGAAACTTATCCGGTAAGATATATTTTTAATGTAACTGTTGTAAATAATTTGTATCATGTTGCTCGTAAGTTTTTAGGATATTTGTAATTTTTAGATAGAATATTTTTAAATTGTATTGTTACGTTTTTCCAAACTTCCTTCGAATTGGCCTAACTCACAATTCGATAAACGTAATTCCCAATCTCTTTCTGAGTTCGATCACTGATTAGTAAGCACAAACACCAGGTTTTATTAAGTATTCAACAACTTAATTGTTCCACAACAATAGGAAAACAATACAGTAAACAATATTCCTAACTAGAATATTCTTTCAACAGCTTCAGAAACTCCAACGGTTGATTGTAGAAATTTCCAGTAATACAACGTTTAAAATAATACACAAATTATTTCTACTTAATAACACTTTAAACTTTATTTACAAAATAACTTTACACAAAAACTAATTTAAAGATCACTTTTATAATTTTAACTTCACTATCGCAGGTTTAAAATAAAACTAATTTTACATTTAATTTCACTTTACTGTCGCAGGTCTAAAATAAAACTAATTCAAAACTACAAAAGGTATTTTTCTTATATACCTTCTGCAATACTTCTAGATAATTCGACATCACTTTCCAGAAACCTTGAGAAAACATTAGAATACTCGATTATTTTACGTTATATTGATTTGATTCATAAAATCGTTTATGTTGACCCTATTTCTAAGAAGAGACAACAACAACAATATTCATTTCATTAATTTGTCTGTTGTGTTTTGTTGATTTTATTTTCCTGGAAGTGACCGTAATCGTCTAGATTTTTCTGAATCGTAACATTACCCTCCACTTAAGCCTGTTCGTCCCGAACAGGATCTAGATCTCTCCTCCAATTGTTGAATCCAAACATTTTTTTTTTTCTTTTTCTATTTCCCAGGCTGTTTAGAATTACTTCCGGTTCCTTTCTAAGTACTGGGCCATTACCTTGTTTTATGTCAGCCCACCGTGATGAGTAGGGATTCTCATTATTTTTAAAGTGCTTCTTATCACTTCCCTTTGGGAGTTTCACAATGCCATGTCTCCGAACCATTCTCATTTTCAGCTGCGATTCATCCCCGTTTGCAGCTATTTGAACCACCTCTTTTACATTGCTCACCTGGTTATGGACTTGGACCTGTTTCCTTTTTAACTTTCGGCGTTTGTTTAAACGTCTGCGTCGGTTGACGTTTCTCTCCCTCATCTGAATGGATGGTGCTGGATTTTCTTCTGCACTGCATAGTTCCTCATCGCTGCCAATATTTGTTGACTCTGCCTCATTCACAAGTAGTGGCATCTCAACATTATTAACCTTTAGGATTCCACATCCAAAATCGAAGACTAATCCCTTCGCCTTCATGAAGTCCATCCCCAAAATGACTTCATCCATAATGTCTGCCACTAGCACCTCTTGTTGATAGCAGTTATTTCCCAATTTTATTTCAGCGATTCTTTTCCCTTCTATTTCAGCGCATTCTCCAGTTACTGTTTGGAGTTTCAATCCATCTGATGGTTCCAAAACACCGTCAATTAAACCTTTGCGAACGAATGTTCGAGCTGAACCTGTATCCAGTGTCATGAAGCAACCTTTACCTTCAAGTTCTCCGTTGACACCCAAGCTTTCACCATTTACCGCAATTCTTGAAATTGGAATGTAGGCTGCATTCTCCTCACTTTTTGGCTTTACAGTTGCACCTTCAACAGACTTCCGTTGAATAGGCGACGAAGATCTATCACGCTTCCTGTTACAGCAGTCCTGTGAGATATGGCCCGATTTCCTACATATCCAGCACAGGAGTTTTATACTGCTGTTCCTGAACCCTACGTGCTCCATTTCTTCGGCTCCTCTGTTCTTCACAGAAGACGAAAATCTGTCTGCTTCCCCGTTTTTCTTGCACTCCCGTGCCATGTGACCCTCTTCATCACATACCCAGCATTTGATGTCACTTCCACTTCTGTGTGCCAATACTTCTCCTTTCATATTCCCCTCTACATTCCTTTTTCTGCATCCACCAGATGGCATACACATCCTCTGTACCATCTCATATTGCATTGCGTATGCGACAGTTTCATGGAAAGTCGCCTTAGGTGTAGTTATTACTTTGATCCTGGTTTCTGGATCTCGGATACCATCAGTAAAAGCCTCGATCTTCATTTTCTCCATAAAATACGGTGGAGTATTTGAGTGTGCCAAATGTACAAGCCGTTCTACTGCCGAAGAATAGTCCTGAAGGCTTTCTCCATTCCGTTGCAAGCGACCCTTTAGCTCGATCCGGTATAGCTCCTTTTTATGGTCGCTACCACATTTACGTTCCAATGCATTCATCACTTCAGCATAACTTTTGCGGTCGTTTTCTGGTACTGCCTGTAGTGCTTCAGCTGCTTCACCTTTAAGCGCAACTATCAATGCAGCAAGACGATTTTCTGCGTTCCAAACATTCTGGTCTGCTGCTGTCTCAAATTGGAACTTAAAGATGCCGAAAGATGTGGTTCCGTCATACGATGGTGGTTTCAATTTAATATTAGCTACTTGCTGCACCACCTGGGAAGTAACTTTAGTCGTCTCAACATCCTGCAACCGTTTTTCGAAATCATCAACTTTGGAAAGTACCTTTTTGTTTTCGTTAAGCACTTTTTGTTCTAATTCTTGGATATCGTTTTGAATCTTCTCGACTTTTCCATCGAATGCCGTTGACATTTGTAGAAGTTTCTCATCCATAATTTGTTTGACTTCATCGCGACTCATAGCAATGTTTGTGTTTATTGCTTCTAACTGTTGATTGATGTTGAGACTAATTTCTTCCTTAGTAGCAGCCATTTGTTGATTGATGTTACAACTAATTTCTTCCTTGGTAGCAGCCATTTGTTGATTGATGTTACAACTAATTTCTTCCTTGGTAGCAGCCAAGCTTTGATTCACATTGGAACTTACAACATCCAGTTTTTGATTCATATTGGCATTTACGGCAGCCAATTGCTGATTCTGTTGACTGATGTTCAAACTCATCTGTTGCATCATAGCCATTAACTGCGTAAAATCACAATTTGCAGGTGGCAATGAGGTTGTTGTTTCCGCAACAGAACTTTTCTCTTCATCAACTGTTACTGAATCAGCATTCGTACTAATCACTCCAAACTGGTAACTTTCCACAACTACTCCACTAGCTTCCATAGCTTCTCGAAGCCGTATAGTCAATTCAGTTTTGTTGCCGGTTGTTGCCAATCCACGTTGTTCTAGTTCTTTCTTTAACTCAAGAACCTTCAAATCACTTAACAAAACCATTATTAACAGCTAACTAATCCGCCGATGTCACCAATGTTACGTTTTTCCAAACTTCCTTCGAATTGGCCTAACTCACAATTCGATAAACGTAATTCCCAATCTCTTTCTGAGTTCGATCACTGATTAGTAAGCACAAACACCAGGTTTTATTAAGTATTCAACAACTTAATTGTTCCACAACAATAGGAAAACAATACAGTAAACAATATTCCTAACTAGAATATTCTTTCAACAGCTTCAGAAACTCCAACGGTTGATTGTAGAAATTTCCAGTAATACAACGTTTAAAATAATACACAAATTATTTCTACTTAATAACACTTTAAACTTTATTTACAAAATAACTTTACACAAAAACTAATTTAAAGATCACTTTTATAATTTTAACTTCACTATCGCAGGTTTAAAATAAAACTAATTTTACATTTAATTTCACTTTACTGTCGCAGGTCTAAAATAAAACTAATTCAAAACTACAAAAGGTATTTTTCTTATATACCTTCTGCAATACTTCTAGATAATTCGACATCACTTTCCAGAAACCTTGAGAAAACATTAGAATACTCGATTATTTTACGTTATATTGATTTGATTCATAAAATCGTTTATGTTGACCCTATTTCTAAGAAGAGACAACAACAACAATATTCATTTCATTAATTTGTCTGTTGTGTTTTGTTGATTTTATTTTCCTGGAAGTGACCGTAATCGTCTAGATTTTTCTGAATCGTAACAGTATAATACGTTTTACACGTAAAATTATCATCAACTACCACAAGAAAATCTTGGCATTTTGGTATACGTACTAAAGTAAATTAGATGCTTGACAGAAAAAGACTGGAAATTTTGTTTGATCTTTCTAAGACTATCGGATCTGACTATTTGATTAAAAAACAAAAACTTTAATGGACGCATAACAGAAGTTAAAAAATTACAATATAATTTATGATACTAATTAGCCAGTGCACTTTATTTCTTTTATATTTTTTGGGGGGGCACAATATGTGGCACATTCTGAAAGTTTGTATCTGTTAAACTAGTCTTAGAATAATGAACAAAGTACCGATGTACGGCTTGTATATTCGAAATTATTATAAAATAAAATGCGTTTCAACGGTTAATTTCTCATTCCAAATAGGTAATTGCCAAAGGCTAGCTGATTGGAATGATGTCTGAAAACTTGTAGAAGAGTGGAGAATCCCTATCGATCTGTAACATACCAAACCGTTTCTATAAGCAAAAAAGACGATACTTACTTTTTTATTTTCGTTCTGTATGGAAAATTTGTGATTACGATTTATGACCTATTTTATATATTAATCGTTTAATGTTGACTTTTTTATTACATTGATATCCGGCTTCCATACACTATATTTTTTAAATCTAGATGATTTTCCTTCAAGAACTATGGATAACCCCCTTCCCACAGACCGAAGTCTTTACACCTATGAATCCGAGGGTTTCAGCTTTTTATTTTTGCTTTTCAAATAGATAGGAAAATGAATTGATTCGTGATGGAATATTACTTTTTGAAAGTTTATATATCAAAGTTAGAATAATGAACCAAACGTCCATAGTCTCATAAAATCGATACAAGTGTTTTTCTATTCCTAAGTATATTTCTCCCTACTTTATTTATTTATTTATTTATTCAATGTAGTTTCACATAAGGAATTCCTTTTTAAACCTAGGTTTATCGTGAACAGAGTATTTAAGATTTATAATATTAATATTTCATTGATTAAAGATTATTTAAAAAAAAAAAATAGAATTAAATAATTGTGAAAATAAAGAATTAGTGAAAAGTTTACAAAATCAATCTGGTGACATTAATGCACTGCTTTCTTGTATAATACGCATGGAGGGATCAGTTTTTATTAATTTGATAATTTTTTTCTATTTTTTGATCCACGGGTGTGACAACCCCGCGTACTTCAGTCCCTGCTATTGGCATATGAGTTAATGTGAGATATCGCATACCACTGGCAAAAGCAGTGAGATATCACTAGCCAAGGTGATATCTTAGGGGTGTTGGCGGATGAACTGTATTCAGTCAACGGTAGCACTCTCAATCTTAACTAATGAATATTCCTTGACGCTGGAACGCTGTAGCTTGCTCGAAGAAACGAGCCTTCATATAACATATCTGAGCTTTAATGATTTTTTTTTTTTTTTTTATTCAAAGTTAGGCATGTTTAGTGTTAATTATAATAAATTATAAATTAACGTCTCTGAATATCTGAAGATACCATGCCAACTAGGGATAAGAATGGAATGCAAATTAAGATTCTCTGAGAAATTTATGAACGTTAACTTTAAAGCCTTGAGGATTAAATTCATCAGGGAAAACCCAGGAAGGTAAGGCATTCCAAAGATGAGAGACTCTGTTGAAAAAGTCACATTGGAAGGCTACAGTTCTACACCTAATTATTTGAACTGTAAAGGGATGCGCTGCTACGTTTGCTCTGGTGTGACGCGAAAGGTTTGCTAATTTAGGTAAAATCGATTTGATCTCTTCAGAAGCTCGTTCATCCATAATATATTTATAAAATATAGTCAAATCAGCAACATTTCTTCTGTGCTGCAAGGAATCAAGACCGTTAGTAAGACTTGGGTTACCAATGAGTTTAATAGCTCTACGCTGTACAGAATCAAGGCAGTTGAGACTACTCAAGTAAGCTCCACCCCATATGTGAGAACAGTATTCCATGCAGGGACGTATAAAAGATTTATAAACTAAAAGAAGTTGTTCGCTATCGAAAAACTTACGACATCGCCCTAAAAATCCTAACTTTTGAACAGCATTCTTAGCCAGATTAAAAATATGAGAATTCCACTTCATATTATTTTCAATCTCAACTCCTAGAAGTCTGACAGACTCACTCTCTAAAAGATTTTTGGGGCCAAACGTTAATGGAAAAGGATTGGGTGTCGTTATCCTAGAAAAATGACAAACCTGTGTTTTGCTTGTATTGAATTCAACACTTAGCAATACCCCAATCCATAATTGTTTTAAGATCAGTGTTAAGGGAATCTATCAATTTTGACCTACACTCACTAAGCGCTAAGGGTGTATATAGTTTATGTGCTTCATGAGACGCATGAAGCGTGCTATCATCAGCAAAACTATGTATAGGATGAACCGTTGAGTCCAACAAATCATTAATATAGATAAGAAAAAGAGTTGGTGACAAAGCGGAACCCTGAGGAACTCCTGCATTAGTTGAAAAAGTATTCGATGACACACCGTCAACATTGACCCGAAATTTTCTATCAGATATAAAGCTCTGTGTCCAAGATATAAGCTGCTCGTCTAAACCATAGGATCTCAATTTGCATATAAGGTTGTTATGCCAAACTTTGTCAAATGCCTTGGAAATATCAAGAGCAACACCGAATGTTTCTCCAAAGTTTTCAAGCGACTTGTTCCAGATATGAGTGACAAAAGACAGCAAATCTCCCGTCGCTCTTCCTTTTCGAAATCCATATTGTCTCTCATTAATTAATTTGGAAGACTCTAAGAAGCTCATTAAATTAAAATTGACATATTTCTCAAAAATTTTAGCAACTACCGATAAAATTGAAATGGGTCTGTAATTCGTAGGATCAGTTTTACTGCCCTTTTTTGAAACTGGCTGTACACTAGCCATTTTCCAAATTTCAGGAAAAATTCCTTTCTTATATGACAAATAGAAGATTTTAGTGAGGATTGGTGCTAGCTCCCTAGCAAATGTTTTAAGTATAATTGGAGGAATAAAATCAGGGCCTGTTGCCTTGTTAGTATTGATTTTCAAAAGCATTTTTCGAACAATGTTTTTCCGAAAAATTATCCGCCTCATTTTATAAGAAACTTTAGAAATAGGTTTAGGTTGGAAATTAGGTTCTTTTAAAGTAGAATTTAAAGAGAAATAATACCCAAGCAAATTAGCTTTCTCTTTTGGATCAATGATAGGGACATCTCTATTAACAAGAGGCGGTAGGGAAGATTTACAAAAGTTGCTTTGGACAGCCTTTGCGGCTTTATAGAAATTGCGAAATTAGTATATTTTTCAATATATTTTTCAATTGATTGAAAAATATACTGCGTCCCATAATCAAGGATTATGCCATTAGCTGGACTATTGGCAAACCAATTTTAGTTTTGTTCCTGCAAATTTTTAAATAAATTTGCTTTTTATCTCTTATTTTATTTTTTTCCCTATCCTATGACGAAATATTGGCCTATGTCATATTTTATATGTGATAGGATTTATGGTTTAGTTATCCATTATTTAACAAAAAAATATTTAAAAAAAAAAAAAAACAGATTTGCGTCCATTAACATCCTTTGAACGCATGTTGTTGTGGGAACTTGGTCTTAAAAGGTTTTTATGTGTTGTTGTGACACATATTGTAATGCCTACTACACATCACATTTTATTAAATAAAAAAAAAAAAATAACAATTTAAGTTCAAAAAGCCTAAACTTATTGATTATCATTTCTGTGCAATGAACAAACCCACCCTTAACATGAGGAAAAATGAAGCAAGCATTTCCTCTTGAAATCATAAGTTGATTCAATAATTCTAATGCCTGCTTCAAGATTATTGCACAATACTCTCAACAAAGAACGATGATCTAAATTGTGAAGAAAGGCAACTGTTTGGAAGTTTCAGTAACTTATTTCGTTGAAATCTTGGAAAAATGAGAAGTTCATAAAGATAGTCTGGACATTTATATTTTATTAAATTATGCAAAAATAGACAAGTACGATATTTAAGATAATTTTCAAGAGAACAATTTAGAATTTGAAAAGAAAAGGTAGAAATTGAACTACATCTGTTTCGATTAAATATATATCTTGCGCAGTTATTAAATGTTACGTTTAGTAAATCCCAACTTTTTCTTGAACAATTATGAAAAATATTTGAGCAATATAGTATTTTAGGTATTATTAAAGCTCTAACAAGTTTCAAACGTAAATTGACAGGTGTGAAACTAACTGATTGATAAAGCATTCCTAAGCAACTGTTAACTTCACCACAAATTTTAATAACATGATCATCAAAAGTGAGATCATAATTAAGAATTAAACCTAATGATTTTGTTTTTTCAATATAATTAATGACATTACCATCAAATAAAATGGGAGGAGGATTATTAATTTTCTTTCTGCTAATAATCATAGCACGTGATTTTAATGGGTTAACAGAAACATGATTCAAATTTGCCCAATCAGAAATAGAAGAAAGAGAAGCATTCATTTTATCAACACATAAATTAAATTGATCAAATGGAAAAGAACAATAAATCTGAGAGTCATCCGCATAAAGATGGGTATTGATGTCAACACAATCAGGAAGGTCTTTAATAAAAATAGTGAATAATAAAGCAGATAAAATGCCACCTTGAGGAGTACCAGAGCTAACCTCAACTTGATGTGATAAAATATTATTAATAGAAACTTGTTGTTTGCGATTAGATAAATACGATTTAATAAAGTTACAAGATCTGGGTGATTATTTTGTAGTGTTATCTCACTAGGTGAGATAAAAAGTGAGATAAAATATTTGTCTTTGATCGATTATATTAGATAAAAGAAATCATTTAAACATAATTTTTTTATCTCACTATTTTTCTCTCCTAGTGAGATAACACTACAAAATAACCACCCTGATTGAGAATTTGAATTTATTTCTTATTTTCAACAAAAGAGACATATGATCAACAAGATCAAAAGCTTTTTTGAAGTCAAGGAAACAAATTATTGACATTTTATTCTCTTCAAAAGCAAGACAAAGATCATGAATAACTTTAAGCATTGCTGAATTAGTACTGAGTCCATTTCTAAACCCAGATTGAAATTTATAGAGAAGAGAATTATTATCAACATAACTTTGAATTTGGTTTTTCAATACTTTAAATAGATTCGAAGTTTTCTTTCTATACTTCCTTTTCCTATACATAATGAACTATTTTACGCTTCCTTAAGTTTGCGTAGAACATAAATTTTTCGGTCTATCGAGTTCCCTAGCGAGTTATTTTTTTTTTATAAAATGTGTTGTGTATTAGGAACTACAATATGAGTCACAACAACACATAAAAACCCTTTAAGACCAAGGTACCACAACACCATGTGCTCTAAGGGGTTGATAGACGCAAATTTGTTTAATTTATTATAGAAGGAATAACTAAACAATAAATCCTACCACATATAAAATATGACGTAGGCCAATATTTCATGATAGGATAGAAAAAAATAAAACGAAAGGTAAACAGCAAATTTGTTTTGAAAATTTGCAGGAACAAAACTAAAATGTGATTGCCAATAATCCAGCTAATGGCATATTCTATGATCATGCGACGCACTTATACGACGCACTAGTTACAGGGCTCCCGCTGAATCCATTTTTTTCCATTTTTTTGGGTTCTTTCCATTTTTTTTCCATTTTTTCCGTCATTTTTCCATTTTTTCCATTTTTTTAAACATTTTTTTAAAATACATATACACATTTTTATATTAATTAAAAAACTTTTCCATCGTTATTCATCAACTAGTTTTATATATAATGCAAATTCAGGGAAATAGTAGGAGAATATGTGAGCAAATAATTAATTTATCGATATAAACCTCGATAACCGTTTCGTCGATCAATTAATAGTTTTAGTAATTAAACCCAAGTAACTAAGGAAAAAGTAATTTGAATTATGCAATTCAAATATTTTGAAATTCGAATATGTTCAACTTTTGTGAGAGTAAAACTCCGTTTCTCTTCTATATGAAGCGATGCTATTTGACGTTGAAATTTCATCATCATTTATCAGATCTACATAAGTTAGACATTGTTGTTTTTATTCAATTTTCAATTCTAGTGTATATTGTTTAGTTTGAAGTTTGCTCTACGAACACATATTTTACTGTTTTCCAAACTCTACTGATCTACGAGTTTGGACGACAATCTCCAACTAATTGAGATGGGCACTAAACCAATTCATATTCTAGATTTTATTTGAATGGATATTTCTGTTTATATAAAAGACATTAGCTGCATTTCATGAAACCGTGTGATCCGGATTCGCATAAGTTTTACATGTAAAATGAGATCCAACTTTGTTTTTGGATCATGTAAAACTTAAGCGGATCCGGATCACACTGTTTCATGAAATGCAGCTAATGTTTATGTACAAGTCCTATATTCGTCCCTGTATGGAGTACTGCTGTCAAGTTTGGGGTGCTGCCTCTGTTTCCATCTTGGCCCTCTTGGACTCTGTTCAAAAGCGAGCTATACGAATTGTAGGTGATCGAACTTTGACATCACAACTTGATTCCCTACAACATCGTCGCACTGTTGCTGACCTCGTTGTTTTTTACAAATATCGTCATCAGCAGTGCTCAGATGAAATCAGCGGCATCATGCCTCAAACTTATTCTTACCCCCGTTCCACTCGGCAATCGGCTGCCGCAACCAGTGAAACGGTAAAGATCCCGCGCTGTCATACTGGCAGATCGCAGAGAGACTTCTTTGTCCGAACTGCGTACAAATGAAATAGTTTGCCGGAACACTTAGTCTCAGGTGGCTTCAACCCACAGATGTTTTAAAAAAGCGTTAATCTACACCTCAGAACGCCAGTTGTTGTGGGACCCAGGTCTAGACCTAGGTCTTAAAAGGTATTTATGTGTTGTTGTGACACATATTCTAAACCCTATTACACAACACATTTTATTAAAAAAAAAAAAAAAAAAAAAAAACATTAATATGGTAATTAAAAGTTATAAACATAGTTTTAATTCTAATATAGATGTCCATGTAACATTATCTCTGTTTACAAGTTAACAGAATAATAATTAAATTTTAAGCACTTTTGGTGCTTTTTTTAGATGCTGTCGTTTTGAAAGTGAAAGAAAATGAAAATTGTTTCTTTGCTCTGTCCAGCACCAGCAGCCAAATTCTGTAATTGTGAAGCGGTGAAATGATAAGTTTTTTAATGAAAAGAAACGAAGAAATTTTTATCACTTCACCGCTTCACAGTTACAGAATTTGACTGCAGTTTTGTTAATTTTGCCTTAATATATAAAGAGCAAAAGCCGCTACCGAAACGTTGGCATCCAAAAACACCGACAAAGTCGACAAAAAGTACCTTATTTATTATAAAAAACGCTGAAAACTTAAATTAAAATATTGTTCTGTTAACCTGCAGACAAATGTAATTTTGCATGGACATTTATATTAGAATAGGGTTGGGTTGCCAGCTACTACAAAACATAAACCTGAATAAATCTAATGCAAACCCGAAGATTTCATTAAATATCATAAATTTCGATAAACAATCTCAAAGTATCTATAAAATATGGACTTAAAACCTCCTACTCCGATATATCAAAAACTTTGGTCTGTGGGAAGGCCGAAGGGTTTGGTATAGTGATTGATGAAGACTGAAATATCTGTCGTTTTCAATTTTCCCTAAAACATTTCAATGGCATACAGACGGACATTTTTGTTTGCCCAGTTAGACTGGTTATGATCCAAAACGTTGAGAAATGCTTGTACACTTGTTGAGAAATAATTGTACACATCCCCAACCTCAATTTTCTTGAAGTACCTTTTATTTTCTCCACAAACGAATCTTTGTGGCCTTTGTTGTGTTACTCTATTTCTTCCTTCTGGTTTTGGTATTTGTTATTTCTCCTATTAATCTGTTTATTTAGCCATTATTTAGCTTCGTTCTCCAACTTCGTAATCGATATTATTAACATCCTTGGTATCTCAAAAAACTTTCTTGGCATCCAATACGATCTCAACCAAAACAAACCTCATTTACTTGAGCTAGGTGAAACACAAGTTTCAAATATCAATAATGTACGATTCGGCTGTAAAAATCATTCTCCGGAGCTCTAAACATCGTGTTGTAATGATATATATATATATACACAAGGATTTAAAAAAAAACATACAAAGCCCCCCCAGTATGAAACAAGTAGTATTTCTGTATTCTGCTTTATCTGTCTCAAAGTCATCGCAAATAAACATGACATCTATTTGTGTTATTTACACCGTAGTTATCCTTACCACCATAATCACCCCATTGGACGCGTTTAATTCTCTTAAAGACACAATTGATAATATCTTCATCACTGCACCTAATCCAGTCCTCACGGAGAAATAGGGTGTAGCAATTCATGACTTTGGTGAGTCTCATAACATTTCCCTTGATATATCCAAGGCGATTGATAGATAGAGTTTGGCATCGGCTCTTATCAACAAATTAATATTATTTTTAGTCTTTTTATTCCAGAGATCTCTTAGTAGTTGGTGTTGTTTCGGATAATTTCTCAATTCAAGCCTGCATTAATCTGGGTTCGGTTCTTTCGCCACCCCTTTTTCTGATCTTTTTTAACGGTTTGTTATCTAGCACCACAAACCCAATATATTGCTCTTCCGAAGTTCTATCTAACATTCATATATTAAGAGAATGAAGAAGAAAAGAAGAAACAGCCATCTAGTCTAACTGCTAAGTATACTCGTAGAAAAATGGTTCAATCCTTGGATCTTAAATCAATTCTGGGACTAAAATCTAGATCTTGAATCAATCGGAACTGGTGTATACTGAACCTTATGACATTTAATTCTAGTTTTGTCCTATAAAACCTCACTCTATAGCTCCTGTTTTGAAAAGTTTTCCAGACTAGCATTATTAAACTCACCTGCACTTAACTATTTCGTACTAATATAAACCACAAACGAAAATGGCATGATCACATTTGTTCTGTGGCGAAATTAGAGTCCCAACGACTTGGCTTCGTACGTTGTAGTCAAATTTTTGTCTGCATCTGAAATAACTACGATGTATAAAGAATATATACGACCAATCTACGAATTCTACCCCAATTTATGGGTTGCAGTATACCAGAAACATCTAAATTTTGTCGACAGAGTTCATAGGCGTGTTGAAGCCGATCATACAAGAGTTGTTGGAGCATTTACATTATACTACGCTATGCTCTAAAGAAATTAATCACTTAATGCCTCCATTACGTAGATCTTCACGAGCCACAAGTCAATCTTGGCATTCTTATAAGCATACCTAGAGGTCTCATATGTGGAAACATCTATTTATACCAATTCCTTCTTTTCTCATTTCGTATACTGGTGGAATCGATTAACTAAAAATGTTTTCAAAATGGCTTCAATTACAAGTATAGTTGTAGTATAGTACATGATTATATAATATGAACAATTATTAAATCCAAATAACAGAAGTGGTTCAAGTGTTAACACGCTTTCCTTTTAACACAAAACACCTGCGTTCGATTTACAGCGAAGGTTTGGGAAACATAAAATGGATCTTAGTATTTTTCTAATTATTTAATTAATTAAAAAATTATCCATGAGGTTTGCAATACTATTGCACATACAATAATATGTTATTGTAATTCGGCGACCACTAAATGTGCCGAATGCAACCACTAAATGTGTAAATGAGAACAAAATGTGCAAAGAAATGTATTTTAAAAAGCTTCCGTAATATATTTCCATATGCTTCCTAGTGGAGTACGGTTCATGATGATGATGGTAAACCAGACTTGCAGTTATTACTTTCACTTCGTATAATATGCAGGTGTGAAACTGCAAGCTAGTAAACTCCGAACTGTGTGAAGTCCAAGACGATAGAAAGCCTACGTGTTATATTGATCAACTTATGCTAGATTTAAATAAATTATTCATAATTAAAAACATAAATTTTCACCAGAAAAATACTAAAAAGAATATCGTTCCTATTAGGAATAGTTTATAAATAAAAAGTTTATAATTGTATGCCACTTGTCGTGACCTAAATTATTCACAAGTGCCTCGCTTTGTCCAACACGATGAAATTTTTTTTAAAAGACTGTGTTACATTGTGGTATTTGATCTTTGTAATTAGCGTTTCTATGATGAAGACAATGTTTTCTGTCAGTGAAATTGAACGAGAATTAAAACTAACTAAATTCCAAGGTACCGGTACAATGATATATAGAATTAATAATTATATCGAACTGAATCGACTCAATTCAAAAAATATATTTGCTGTAACTTATTTGCATGAGAGTCTAAAGCAGCAAATTGATATTGTAAGAATGATGGTATATAGCAGAGGTGGCCAAGCTTCACTACACGTGGAGCCGCAGTACAATAATCTCTCGTTACGAGAGCCAACATAAAAAATAGAACATTTCAAAAGTATCAGTTGTTTGGAAATATTTATTTTATTGATAAAACAAATATGTACTTATGGTTATAAATACATACAAATACATATTTAAATTTTGTTACATGACATGCTTGCTGGTAGATGGAATGCTTGTTTGTAACTTGGCCGTGAATTTTCTGAAATCTGGTTCATAGTTTGTTAGCGCAGTACGAATTAATTCCGTTAAATGCTCATTTGTAAGTTGTGAACGGTGGTTTGATTTTATAAACTTCATTGTTGAAAAAAGTGATTCACAACAATATGTTGTACCGAATATGGACAGTAATCTGGCAGCAGCTTTTCTCATATTGAGGTACTTTGATTGAGACACTAGTTTCCTAAACTCATTTGATTTCTTCTTGAAAACTTATCTGATCATTGATCTTCCTGTAGCTCTAGTAATTCCATTTCTCCTGAGGCACTGTCAAATTCAAAATATAACAAGGAATCGATAAGCCATCGTTTAATAATGTCAATCTCGAATAGATTTACAAGTAAATTAAGAGAAATATTTAAATTATTCAGGTTATTAAATCGTAAGCGAAAGACTTTTAATAATTCTGCTAATTTACTGTCGTATTCACTCAGTTTGTTATCATAACTTTTAGAGAGTCTGTTCTTCAGACGAAGAAAGTGATTGAACACTTTTGGTGTTAAATCTCGTTGAAAAAGTTGAATTTTTTTAAATAAAACTCAGAATCGTTTGAATAAGATCAGTAATAACTTTATCTTTTCCTTGTAATGCTAGGTTGAGGGATTGCAGATGCTTCATTATATCAGTCAAAAACATACAGTCATTAATCCATTCATCATCCCTTAATTCCAGATAGTGTTTTCTTTTTCTTTGAGGAAATTTCTGATAGGTTCCATTAAATCAACAAATCGGCTTAGAACATTATAACCATCGCACAAGGAAAAACAAATGTTATGTCACAAATGTTATATCTTAAGGATGATCTTCAAGGTCCAGTGATTCGATAAAGTTCTTGAATGGGCGATGGGTTTTTGAATTCGTCCGAATATAGTTCACAATTTGTAGCACAGTTTTCATTACGTTTTCGTATTTAAAAATATTTTGCAACTAAATGTTCACGATGAACAATGCAATGAAGTGGCAAAAATTCGGGTATTCTTGGATCATTTTTAATAGACCAATAAGGCCTACATTTTTTTCTAACATTGCAGGTGCTCCGTCAGTTGCTACACTTACCAAACTATTCAGTGGAATACCTGTATCTGACAATATATTATCTAGGGCACTCTTAATATCAATACCACGAGTAGTATTTTTAAGTGCTACCAAATCCCATGGTTCTTCTTTTACGATTAAAGATTCGGAAACGTATCGGATAAATACAGCCAACTGTGGGGTGTCTTGTATATCGATTGATTTGTCAAGGGCTAAGCTGAAAGCTACACTATTTTTTACATATACTAGTAACCGCTGTTTAATATCTTTGCTTATTTCCGTAATACGTCACTCAGTGGTATAACGTGATACTGGAACATTGCTAATTAATCTGTGCAATTTAATATTTAAAGGATCCAGCATTTTAAAGGATCAATCATAGAAAAACAAACGAATCCAAAAGGAAAGACTTTTGATTTTTAAAAAAGATTTTTGTGCATTAATTTGAGACAAATACGAAGTAAAGTAGTATCAAACTAAAACAAAGCCGCAAAAAACTCCAATAGTAGTAACTTCAACAGGACGGACCTAAATATAATAATATGATTGTATTAAATCATATTATATTAAACAGCATTATAAATTATGTGTATTACTTCTAATTTTGTTACAGTTTTTATGAATTATTTAATTTTTTATTTCTTTTCGAGAGCCGCATTTATTCTTTCAAAGAGCCGCATGCGGCTCGCGAGCCGCGGTTTGGCCATGTGTGGTATATAGAATGGTGATAAAAACAAATCACGAACGATTACCTGTTTAATATCAATCTATTTGGGACATACTACTGCCGAAAATTTGTAAGAAACTTTCATATTATGCATTCCATGAACCAATACTTGGATTCAAGTTTCGATGAACGGAACTAATGTTAACTTAAAAAATAAAATCTATTTGACATCTAAAGGTGGACTTAGCACATGATTTGAGTAATAAAGAAATTCTGAATCTGGGCAGCTGCGGCTTACGTAAAATTAGGAATGCATTTAACGCTGGAGTTAAAGCAACGAATTGATCTGTGGTTGAATTTGTATGATATGATTCGCTTATAATTTATTTGCTTACTTTCAATTCTCCTAAACGAAAAGCCGATGAAAAATATTATATATTAAAAATATTAAAATATTCCTCACGAAACTTTGTTCAAAATGGTTGAACAAGCCTCTTTACTCTCACCTGGTTTTAAGAAATATGTTAATGAAGTTACTAAAACTAAAAATTTAGTTTCTGAAACACTTAAAGATGAATTATTGGATTAAAAATTATCTGTTTTTATATTGTTTACTTATGAGATGCAATGCAACTATTTTGTACTCAGATTCAATCAAATAATCTTTTAGTTCCATTTCTTCATAAAAATAATTTAACAATTCATTTTATTTCAATTTTAAAAACAATATGTACGAGAATCGTTCAATCTGAAATTTTCGAGTCAAGGTTTTTGTTATATTAACGATTAAAAGACGTGTTGACAAATGAATAAATGTACACTTTTATTAATTTTTCTATCAATTATAAAATACCGTAGTTTAAACATTTTCTGAAAAAATTAAAAACCGAGTCTGGATAGCCTGAAAAAACAGGGATTTTTTTACCGTAATATTCTAAGATACCCTATGTATTACACATTTTAAATTGTTTGTTTTCCATTTTTTTCCATTTTTTCCATTTTTTTAGCGAAAAATTTCCATTTTTTCCATTTTTTTCAATCTGACTTTAAAACGGGAGCCCTGTAGTTATATGAAGGTTCGATTGTTCGAGTAAGCAATAACGTGGCATCATCAAGGAATAGCTAGCATAGCTAAGATTGAGAGTGTTACCGTTGACTGAATAGAGTTCATCCCTCAGCACCCCTAAGATATCACCTTGGCTAGTGATATGATATCTCACTGCTATTGCCAGTGGTATGTGATATCTCACATTAGCTCGTATGTCAATAGCAGGGACTCGAGTACGCGGGGTTGTCACACCCGTAGATCAAAAATAAAAAAAAATTAACAAACAAAAAAATATGATACCTTCATACGGGTATGACGATAACGTGTCGAGCAACAAATTCTCGCTCGGGCTGAAATTTACACATATAAACACATTTTAGATCCTAGCTATCGTGGCGGAAAATTGTACAAAACACCCGTAGAATAAAAGACCGTTGCTATAAAATAATCATGATATTAGAACATACAAATGAATTATTGCATGACGTTTATAGTAAATCATACTATGTTTTGTCTCTTCGAATTTTCAAGCGAGTTTATAAAATTAAAAAACTGATTTATTTATCAATATTGTTGTGCGTAAAACGTTGTACATACACTCAGGCTGTCAGGAAGATTACGCCCTTGGTTCAATAAACGCCCTCGAATCGCTTTGGACTTCAATATGAATCGCGAGCGTATTCTTTCAGCCCTAGATATGTACATAACTAATTCGTACAAAGTCCGACAAAATCGAAACTGCATATAAAAAATGGTGTTTAACAAAAACAATTTCTGTACAATGTTGTTAGCTAAATAGGATTTCAGCAAGGTTTATAACTGAAATTATTTTGTTCTTTTTCCAATTTAAACCTATCTGCAGACTAACTTTTTATTAATTAGGAAAACGGATGTCTGAAATGCAATCGATCACCAAACCATTGTCTTCAAATCACAATTAAACAGAACACAAATTGTTCAGGATCACCTCAATAAGTCCCTGCTATTTTTAAATTCACGGAAGAAAATAGAGTTTATGCTTTTACTGATACACTAATTTTTATTCCAAATTATTTGTTTGTAAAATCTAATTCAAAATAAATAATGCTCACTCACACTTAAAACATGTCTTGGACAAAGCAAGCAAGGCTTTCTTGGCCTGCAGAAACTTGCTTGGGAAATCCTGGCGATTAAGCTCCAAAATCATACTTTTATTACATCAATACCGTACTGTCATACGGAACTTTGGTCTGGTGGTCAAGCAAACCAAATAGCTATTCAGACAGTGTTAAAAAAAATACAGAGACTTGTGTGCCACAGGTGCTTTCAGAACCGCACCAAAAACAGCAATGGCGATTCTTCGTCTATTCGCTCCATTGTTCTCCACATCATATCTACATTGAGGGTAACAATTTATTATATGGTTTTCAATCAGGGTTTCGTAAAAACTATAGTACTTCTACTGCGCTTTCTAAAATAGTATTTGACATTGGAAGTAAACTCAATGAATCTAAATTTTCTATTTTAATTCTACTAGATTTTACGAAAGCCTTTAATTCAATTGATCATGCTTGCCTGGTACAAAAATTATGGCTTTATTTTGGTTTTTCTCCACTTGCTGTCCGATTCCTGGTCTCTTATCTGTCTGATCGACGTCAAAGTGTGCGTATTGGTGATAACTTGTCGAATCCTCTTCCGTTATTTTCTGGTGTACCTCAGGGGTCTATCTTGGGGCCATTGTTATTTGCTTTGTATATAAATGATCTACCTTATCATATTAACTTTTGCTCATTTCATTTATATGCTGATGACAGTCAAATGTATCATTCTGCTCAGCTAAAGGATATTAATTGTGCATTTGATCAAATCAATGAAGATTTAGCTTCTGTTTCTAGGTGGTCTAGTTCTAATGGACTCTCTCTTAATGCTATTAAAACACAGTGTATTTTTATATACAAACGTCGCCTTGACATTGTGTTACCTCCATTGTTCTTAAATGGTGTCCAACTTCAATTTACTGACACTGTGAAGAATCTTGGTGTAACTTTTAATAATACTCTTACATGGTCTGATCACACTAATCAAGTTTGTCGTAAAGTAAATTTTTCTCTACATTGCTTGCGTCAATTTCAACACTTTATTCCTTTAAATATACGCTTGCTGTTTATCAAAACGTTAATTGTACCACTCTTTACATATTGTGATGTTCTGTTTTACAATTCTGACTTTGATTCTAAAAGATCGCTCCAAATCGCATTTAACAATTGTACACGTTATGTATATAAACTTAAACGATATGATCATGTCTCAAATTATGCTTCCCATATACTCGGTTGCTCTTTCTTCTCTTATTTACAGTACCGTATGTGTTGTTTTTTATTTAAAATTTTGCATGTTCAGCATCCGTCTTATTTATCTTCCTTATTACAGTTCGGTTCTTCCATGCGAACACGTAGACTTCAGTCTCTTAGTAGCAGATACTCTTGTAAACAATTCTCAGACTCTATTTTCGTTCATGGTATTAAAATCTATAATAATCTTCCTGATCATATTAAATGCTCAAATACTCTTGGCATATTTAAAAGAAAGTGTTTTAGTTACTTTGTCGAATTTATTTAAATATATAAGTTTTTTTTTTTTTTTTATTGTTATGAATTTCAATATTTTATGTTAGTATTAAGTAGTTATTATATTTCATTCTAAGCATTTTATTAAGCATTTATTATATTTCTTCTAAATTATTCTCCTATCATTTATTACTTTTTATTATGTTTATCACTCAATACAGACTTTGAGAAGGTTTGCCTTACCTGTATTGTGTTATATTAATAAATAAATAAACAAATAAATATCTGCAGCATCGTTTTCGGCACACAGAATTGCACAGTAGTTAATGGCTAAATCTTCGGTTTGAAGTACTCTTGCAGAGATACCCAGTTAACGTGCATTTAGCCCTAGGGTCAAACACCCCTGTACCAGTGCCTTCGTTGGTTCGGGATCCATTAAGCATACGGTCCGAAATGTGATTGGTCTCCACTTCAGTCTGCAGTTCTGAGGGGATCGTTAGATGGCCGGTCAGGTTACCAGATTTGAATGCAACGAGAGCTGCAGTTTGTGAGCACTAGCTGCTGCTGTAGATATGATGTGGAGAACAATGGAGCGAGTAGACGAACTTATGCTTATGGCATATAGCTTAGTGCATAGTCATATGCCATCAACATACTGTGCAATTCTGTGAATTCTGAATTCGACGACCTCAATTCAAAGCTATTATGGGCGTGTTACCAAAATCTATAAAAAAAAGTGAAGAAACTAACCGCGTGTCACTTGTATGAGTACCTGTACACGCAGAGGTACACGGCAAAGTAGTACCAGACTCACTAGCAAAGAAATTCGCCACTACAAAATTCATTGGTCCAAAGCCGTGCTCTGCACTGATCAAGCGTTCACTCAAATACGTAATCCAAAGCTGGGAACAGTAATAAAATTGGCATTTGTGGAGTATGCGGCAAGGTTTTCTGTATTCCAAAAAAATTCTAGGTAACTTCCCCGTCATTCCACTAAAAACAAGCGATCTTGAGAGTCCCTTAAGATCTTAACATGGTGGATAAACTACCACCTTAACAAACTAGGTTTTGCTGCCGGCAAATCATAGAAAATATTACCTGCAACTGCTATTACCTTGTATGGGAGATACATTAAGCTCGGTCAAGGAGACTAGCCCTTCCTCTACCGCCAAATAAAATCCAAATCGACCTTAACCATATTAAGGAGTTCGGATTCGACCACATTCTTCAATAACATCGACGTCATGTTTCGTATAACAACATTAGGGTTAAGTACAATAGATCTTTAGGTTGCACTGCAACTCGAACAGCTTCAACTCAGCTTCGAGCGTCCCCCCAATGAACAAATTCAAAATATTTTGAAATACGTATAAGAATGTGTTTTGCGTTAAATTTTGTATTATTTTAATTGCAAAATATGGAGGGGCTGAAATCTCAGGCTCTGAGATATCAAGACTTCGGTTTTGGTCAAGGATTTTGATATAGTTTTCGGCATAAAACTTTTATGAGGACATTGTTTTTAGTTTTGGGCAGCGATGTATATCAAACCTAAAACTCTTTGTAAAAGCACAAGTATATTATCTCTGTTTAGAACTTTATTACAAAACTAACACGAAACATCAATTCGTCGCCGGAACATTATAACAGATCATATATTAAGATAATTTAGTGAAAAGATGATATACTCAGCAAACTGCTCAAAAACCTCTCCATTTAGCGTTTCGAGAAAATACTACAAAATCACAAATTCATATTTCTTTCAAAATTCCAAAAATATTGTAAAAATTAAATAAAATAAATTTTTTTTTCAAAATTCTAAAAATATTGCAAAAATTATTACATCAAAGATTAAAACTTTGTTAATTGAGCTCCGCTTGTATGATTTACAGTTTTTCGTCTGGTTGTTTTTGTTTATCGTTTACAATTATCTGGTTTCAAATTTTAATTTTGAATCTTTAATAAAATATAAAATACAAACTAAGTGAACTAAGAAAAGAAAATATTGCAAAAATTGTAACAAAATCAAAAATTTAATCTTTTTTCAAAATTCCAAAAATATTCCAAAAATTAGAATAAAATCAAATATTTAAACTTTTTCTAAATTCTAATAATATTCCAAAAATTGTTAAAAATTCAAACTTTTTTCAAAATTCTAAAAATTATAAGAAAATCAAAAATTTAAAATTTTTCAAACTTCTAAAAATATTCCAAAAATTCTTACAAAATCAAAAATTGAAATTTTTTTCAAAATTCAAAAAATATACAAAATTCATAAAGTCAAAAATTCTTTTTTTTTTTACAAAATTCTAAAAATATTGCAAAAATCGTCGCTTTAATAATGAAACAACGTATTCGCAAAAGTGTAGTTTCGAGATAATTGGGTTTAAAGATTTTTCGATTTTCTGATTTTCGTAAACTCGGCAGCACTATTGAATGAATAAAGATATTGGAAAAAAAATTTCTACCAATTAATCTTGACTAATTTTCCCGCAACATATTAAAATTTCACATTGGTATCTGCTGGCTTTTCTACCTAAAAAGAGGTGAAAAGTCAATCAGGTACCTTATACGTTATTTCATATTTCATATACGTTATTTCATTTTGCATGGAAGTACGATTAAGCCCAAAATAAATTATTATTGAACTAACGCATGATATTCTTACAATTTTTTATTTATATGAACCAGTATATCATGTAGTCATGAATGATGCTTATACAATATTTTAGATTTACCATTTTGTGTGGCGATCGTAATGTATGTAATATATACGACAATGATTTTACCCAAGTTATTATTCTGTAGGAATTGAAATATCGTACATGCATTTACGCTGTTTCAATATTTAACCAAATTCAAATTGGCATGTACGTTAATTAACAAAATATTAATTTTCACCCCCAGTTATAAAATAATTGGAAATAGTTAAAACGCCACTCTATAGAGATCCTTATGGGGAATGCAGCGCACCCATTATATAATAACAACGTATATATGGCATACGTTATTTCATTATTAAGGCGACGAAATATTCTAAAAATATAACAAAATCAAAAATTAGAACTTTTTCCAAAATTCTAAAAATCATTTTTTTTGACACATTTGACAATATCTTTTTTAAAAAATTTTAATGCACTAAAATGTTCAATAATAATAATTTCATTACATTTCATTCCATACAAATAACTAATTTTATTTTTTTCTAAAAAATAAATGAAAATCATTCTTTTGACACACTGGGCATTATTTTTTTGACAAACTTATGCCATAATTCTCTATAACAATAGTAAAATCTCATGTCACACAAATAATTAATTTCATTTTTTCCCAAAAAATTGTGTAAAAAACATGAAAATCATTCTTTTGACACACTTGACAACATTTTTTTGACAAACTTATAATGCAATAATCTAGACTAGGAATCGCCCAGTGGTCGAAATTCGGCCATTGTAAATAGAAATTGTAAATAGACCACCTAGCCAAATAGCTACAACACATTATTTCAGAGTTTAATTAATTGGTATAGATTGATTTTGAATTGTGAAACAAATAACTTGAAAAAAAAACAAAATAACCGAACAAAAAACTCAAAAAACACATTTTCACATTTTTGCCATTTTTTCTGAAAAAATCGTCAAAATTCAAAAAAAAAGTATGTTTCGACACATCTACTATTCAAGACCTTGCCTACAATATACATATTGGAAGTTGGCACACTTTTGATGGAGCAAAGCTTTTAAAATTGTACCGCAAAAATATTGCTTACGTATTTATATATAGAAGATAGATATAGAATTTGAATTGTGAAACAAATAAATTGAAAAAAAAAACAAAATAACCGAACAAAAAACTACACAATTATCACATTTTTGCCATTTTTTCTGAAAAAATCGTCAGAATTCAAAAAAAGTATTTTTTTGTATATGCTTCCAAAAATAGCTATTTTACGGACTCATTTCAGTCAGTAAAATGTTTAATTTTCGGCCTAAGCCGTAAAAGTCGTCATAGCAACCATTTTAGGACTAGGATACATATCATGAGATTTTCGAGGAAGTAAATCCAATGCAATTTCTTTTGCCTTCTCGCCAATCCTTGCAATTTCTTTTGCATTCAGTCGATAATATAGATACTACTTACTTTTTCGTGAAAATAATTTAATCATCTTCGTTTATAACGGCTACGCCCATATTTTCTTTCCAGCTGTTGAAATTTTCATACTCTTTATGATACATATCACGAGATTTTCGGGGAAGTAAATCCAATGCAATTTCTTTTGCCTTCTCAGCAATACTTACTGGATTTCTGAGCATTTTCAAATACGTTTGTATTTTAAATTTTATTATAAATTTCGGATGACAGAATTGATACATGAATAAAACAAACTTGTTGCTATGGTATAAGATTCAAGGCTTTCTTTTCCATTCGATTAATAATTATTATGGTTTCGGAAAATTTTGGAGAGCTATTACAAAAAAAATATTGTTTGCATCACGTACCTAAATTAGGTTTTTTAGGACTCATTTGCTATTCCGGAAACAGCAAATATTCGTCCTAAAAAACCTTATTTAGGTACTTGGTACAAAAAATAGCTATTTCGAAACATCTACTACTCAAGACCTTTCCTACGATATACATATTGCTACACTTTTGATGGAGCAAATATTTTAAAATTGTACCGCAAAAATATTGCTTACGTATTTATATATAGATAGATATAGATTTTGAATTGTGAAACAAATAACTTGAAAAAAAAAACAAAATAACCGAACAAAAAACTCAAAAAACACAATTATCACATTTTTGCCATTTTTTCTGAAAAAATCGTCAGAATTCAAAAAAAGTATTTTTTTGTATATGCTTCCAAAAATATGCTTCCTTTTGTATATGCTTCGCAAAAATATTGCTTACGTATTTATATATAGATAGATATAGATTTTGAATTGTGAAACAAATAACTTGAAAAAAAAACAAAATAACCGAACAAAAAACACAATTATTATATTTTTGCCATTTTTTCTGAAGAAATCGTCAAAATTCAAAAAAAGCATTTTTCGACGACTACTCAAGACCTTCCCTACAATATACATATTGCCACACTTTTGATGGAGCAAATATTTTAAATTTGTACCGCAAAAATATTGCTTACGTATTTATAGATAGATATAGATTTTGAATTGTGAAACAAATAACTTGAAAAAAAAAAAAAAAAATAACCGAACAAAAAACTCAAAAAACACAATTATCACATTTTTGCCATTTTTTCTGAAAAAATCGTCAAAATTCAAAAAAAAGTATTTTTCGACACATCTACTACGCAAGACCTTTCCTACAATATACATATTGCCACACTTTTGATGGAGCAAAGCTTTTAAAATTGTATCGCAAAAATATTGCTTACGTATTTATATATAGAAGATAGATATAGATTTTGAATTGTGAAACAATTAACTTGAAACAAAAAACAAAATAACCAAACAAAAAACTCAAAAAACACAATTATCACATTTTTCCCATTTTTTCTGAAAAAATCGTCAAAATTAAAAAAAATGTATTTTTCGACACATCGACTACTCAAGACCTTTCCTACAATATACATATTGCCACACTAGATGGAGCAAAGCTTTTAAAATTGTGCCGCAAAAATATTGCTAACGTATTTATATATAGAAGATAGATATAGAATTTGAATTGTGAAACAAATAACTTGAAAAAAAAAAAACAAAATAACCGAACAAAAAACTCAAAAAACACAATTATCACATTTCACATTTCATTTCATTTCACAGTTATCATCATATCACAAAAAATGTATTTTTCGACACATCTACTACTCAAGACCTTTCCTACAATATACATATTGGCAAACTTTTGATGGAGCAAATATTTAAAAATTGTACCGCAAAAATATTGCTTACATATTTATATATAGATAGATTTTGGTCTCACATACGGCATACCAATCCTGAACATCAAGATTTCTCCAAATTCAATGTTCCTACTCATAATCACTTAAAATGAACGTTTTTTAAGCAAAAAATATGCAAATTTCCTTGTTTGACACACTTGACGATTTTTTTTGACACACTTGCGGGACAGCTATCGAACACATCGTCCTTTCGGCTCTTACCATTGAGTACACCTATTTTTAGAATCAAAAATTTTTGAAATCCCTCCAGCCGTTTTCTAGATTTCGTCGGTTGTGACGACCGGACGGCCGGCATACAGACATACATTTTTTATATTTAACACTATTTGCCGTTGGCAAAATAACAGGTGCTCAGAGGATGCCCTACCACTTTGTTCACTATCGCTAAAAAAACTAATCAGTTCCTTGCCATACATATTTGCATCTATTTGTGAAGTTTCATCAAAATTACTTAACGAACAAATGTTGTATGCTCCCAACAAACATTGAAACAATAATCAGGTGTTCCCCACCACTTATCCCAATATTGTCCAAAAACTAATCAGTTCTTTGTCGTTTAAGTCTTCATCTTTTTTCAAAGTTTCATTAAAATTGATTAATGAATGAAGTCTGTATGCTCCCAACAAACTGTAAAAACAAAGTGTGAAAAGTCAGCATTTGTATGGTAGACCGCCCGCCACTTTAATCAATGTGTCCCAAAAGATGGTAATTATCTTCTCACACTGATTGGAACGTTTTCCACAAGTTTCATCATAATCACTTCATTATTGTAGGCTGTAGTGTGCATAAACACACAAAAAAATTGAAAATTTACAAAATAAAATTTTTACCGGAAATGAAAAACCGGAATCCCAACTTACGGTTTTTCATTTCCGGTAAAAAAATTTTTTTGTAAATTTTCAATTTGTTGTGTGTTTATGCACACTACAGCCTGTTGAGAACTGTTGTGAACCGTACTAAATACTCATGTACCAAGTTTCATCCAATTCGATTATCATGTACAGATGTTATTGAGCTTTCAAAAAACAGGTATATGGGACACCCCCACCATTTTGTTCACTATCGCTCAAAAACTAATCAGTTTTTTGCCATACATGTTTGCATTTTTTTCCAAAGTGTCATCAAAATTCGTTCACGAACGAATGCTGTGTGCTCCCAACAAACATTGAAAAAATTGTGACACAGTAAACAGGTGTTCGGGAGGACCCCCACCACTTATTCCAATATTGTCCTTAAACTAACCGGTTCTTTGTTATTTAAGTCTTCATCTTTTTTCAAAGTGTCATTAAAATAAATTAATGAAGTCTGTATACTTCCAACTAACTTTAAAAACACAGTGTGAAAAGTCAGCATTTGTATGGTAGACCCCCGCGACTTTGATCAATGTGTCCCAAAAGATGATAACTATCTTCTTGCACTAATTGGAAACTTTTCCATAAGTTTCATCATAATCACTTCATTATTGTAGGGTGTAGTGTGCATAAAGACACTGAAAAAACTTCAAAAAAGTACAAAAAATTTTTTTTACTGGAAATGAAAAACCGGAAGTTGGGATTCAGAACTTTTGTGAACCGTACTAAATACTCATGTACCAAGTTACATCAAATTCGATTATCAGGTACAGATGTTATAGAGCTTTAAAAAAAACAGGTGCTCCAGGGACCCCACACCATATTGTTCACTATCGCTCAAAAACTGATCAGTTCCTTGTCATGCATGTTTGCATCTTTTTCCAAAGTGTCATCAAAATTCATTTACGAATGAATGTTTTATGCTCCCAACAAACATAAAAACATTGTGGAAAAAACCACCTGTTGTATGGTGGACCGGAACCCTTTATCCAATGTACTCCAAAAACTGATAAAATCTGTCTCATGTTACTTGAAAGCTTTTACCAACGTTTCATGAAAATCGATAGGTAATTGTAGGCTACAGTAGGAATAAATACCTGGAAAAAAACTTTTTAACCGGAAGTGACAAACCGGAAGGTGGTATGCAGAAAAGTTGGAAACTGTACTAAAACCTTATATACTAAGTTTCGAAGAAAGGTCACCCACGCACCCACACAGACGTACACCAAAAGTTTAATTGGCTATTTAGATAGAGGATGGTCCAAAACAAAAGAAAAAACAAAATTTGGGGTATGTAAGATTTTTTTTTCTTGATAGATTGCATTGCATTACTTCACACAATTTAAAATTGTAGTGATTCAAGTGAATTGAAGTAATTAGTATATTACATACCTAGCGCTGTAAATAGCATTTTACATGCGAGTGAAAATATTGCGCACGAGACGCGTAGCGGCGAGTGCAGTACCTTCACGAGCATGGAAAATGGTTTGCAGCTCGAGGTTTGTTATATACTTTTTCTACGACTTTGTTTTAATGCCCAAACGCATATAATTACTTGAAAAAATGAACTACTAATTATAAATTAAATGCAAATAGTTAACAAATTGTGGTAGGCTTAGCATTATTGTGTAAAAATGAATTGAAATATTTAATTTTTAATTTTTAAAAATTAAATTTTTCTTTAAATAAAAATTTATTTCTACTACCCAACATAAAAAATTGTTCATTGCATCGAAAACTTCTTTTTCGTCACCGGTGATAAAAGAACCTATACGAATGAATTACTTTCGTATCTGGTGACGAAAGTAATTTTTTAAAGGTCATCTATTTTCTAATTTCTTAACTAGAATAAAATATGCTACAATTTATACCCGTTAAGTGAATCGAATAATCGATTGATTGAAATGATTTTGATAGTGTTAATTTGTCTCTGTTTGGAGGACGATGTTAATTTATTTTTGAATTATTTACGGACAATTTACATTAAAATTGTAAAAATAATAATAGTTAAATAAATAATATTCATATATTCTTTTTAAATAGTATGATAAAAAACAGTTGGTCTTAAGATATTTTTAAAAAATATTATTTCACTTATTTATTTAACAAAAATGAAAAAAAAAATATTTATTTTAAGGAAAATAATAATTTAGGTTGTGTTAAAATAGGTCAAGAATTTACGTAACGTCGTATCGTACCCATTCAAAAACTAAATCAAAACTTATATTTTTATTGGAACATTCCTAGTTTATCCCCCCAAATAGATTTGCGTTTTTTTTTTCAGATCAATAGATAGATTAGGTCCTCTGCATTATAATTATGAAAAAAAAAATTACGGAAATGAGGGGATCAAAAGTTATAAAGGATCAAACTTTCAATTTTACCTTGGTCCCCCCCCCTTTGATTTTTTAGAAGTAACTTGATTTGAATAATTAATATTGTTTGTTCAGAGTGACGTGAATAATCCATAATTTAAATAATGATTAAAAAAACTTTTTAATTTTTTTTAAAACAATTACAAACACCATTTATTACTCACTTATTTTTTATATTTATTCTACCGGTTTCGATTTTCAAAAAATCATCGACTGGAAAATATTTTGCAATTAAAATTAATAACAATTTTGCTTACTATATATGCTTACTATATAAATGGTGTTTGTAATTGTTTTAAAAAAAATAAAAAAGTTTTTTTAATCATTATTTAAACTTGATTTGATTTTTGATTTTTTTTTTTTGACTCAATTCTGCGACCTTGCACAACTTCGATCAAAGATGGGGCGGTACTATCTGTGCTCTCCCCGCGTCGCCCCAACGCCCCAAAAGTTCCCAATTAGAAAGCGGACGGCGCAGGCGTCGCGGAAAGGGGACGAGGGGGGGCGCGCGGGGGACTGGGGGGGCGGTACTATTTTTGATCGAAGTTGTGCAAGGTCGCAGAAGCAAGTCAAAAAAAAAAATCAAAAATCAAATCATGTTACTTCTAAAAAATCAAAGGGGGAACCAAGGTAAAATTGAAAGTTTGATCCTTTATAACTTTTGATCCCCTCATTCCCGTAAATTTTTTTTTCATAATTAGGACAAAAAAAAGTGACCTTTATTCACCAATAAAACCGACAAAAGAAGTAAATGACGAAGAACGTTTAGTTGAATTAAACTTTAATCATGAAGATTTTTTTTAAATTTTAAAATTTTAGTGTGATAAAATATAAATAAATAATAAAGAAAAATAAAGAAAAAAAACCAAAGGGGGGACCAAGGTAAAATTGAAAGTTTGATCCTTTATAACTTTTGATCCCCTCATTTCCGTAAAATTTTTTTTTCATAATTAGAATGCAGAGGACCTAATCTATCTATTTATCTGAAAAAAAAATGCAAATTTATTTGGGGGGATAAACTAGGAATGTTCCAATAAAAATATCAGTTTTGATTTAGTTTTTGAATGGGTACGATACGACGTGTAAACTAGGATTGTATCTTTTAATGCCCAAACGCATATAATTACTTGAAAAAATGAAAGTTAATTCGTACGAAAAAAAGGCATGTTTTGTGAATTTTTTGTGACGACACAGTTAAAATCTCTTTTATTAAAGTATGACATTTGAAGAATATTGTATAAAATTTTCAGGAAGAAATATTCAAAAACACGGCAATGGCAGCAATTATTCGGACGTGTCTCGGAAAAAAGTAGAATTGCGGTGCCCCTCATAACTTGGTGCTGGATCATCCCTAATCAAAAAAATCAAAGTTCATTCGTTAGATAATAGTTTTCCCCAGGTAACGTTGAGAGGGTTTTTCGAAATTTTAATTTTTCACTTTTTTGGACCACTTTGAATGGGAAAACGCGGGTTTTTGCGAAAAAAATCGGCCAATTTGATATTGTAAAATAAAAATTATTAACAAAATTTGCAAAAACTCTCCAGCGTTACCTCGTAAATTATGTACAGAAATAATGTTCAAAATTTCAAAAGGATCGGTGCAGTAGTTTTGAAGTTATGAGGGGCACCGACTTTGAAAACGTGAGTTGTGGGGAAAACGCTTTGAACAATAAAAAATCTGGTATAAAATGTTCATAAGCAAATTTAAAAATACTCGTAACTTCGTCAATTTTGCTCCAATCGACTTGTAATTTTGACACAATATTCTTAAAATATTATGCATTCAATTAAAAAAATTAAAGAAAAATTTTAATACCTTAATTTTGTTAATATTGCTTACTTTTTATATCGTTTTTATTGTTTACATCTTATCTTATGTCATATTTAATTATCTGATAAGATTTATTTCTTAGTTATTCATTCTTATACAAAATCTTAAATCTTAACGGGTTTATCAACACCTCAGATCGCGTATATTGTGGTGGAGTTTAGGTGTTTAAAGATATTTTTTTTCGTGACATATAGCCTGTTACACAACACTTTATTAAAAAAGTAGTATATGCTGTGGAAAGAGGGCACTGCAATATCCAAGAATGTGAAAACACGATTTTCGTTTTTCAGAAATCAGAATGCGTATTTTAGAACTGATCGTTAATTACTCATCCTGTATTTAAAGAACATCAAAATTAAAGATAACTATTGATGTAAAATTGCATATTGTACTTGAAATATTATCTATATTATTACATAACAATAAATATGTTACAATTAACGTAAAAAAATCAAATAATCAGGTTACCAATTTTATTTTATAGGTTCACGAGTATTTAAGGACTAAATTGTGTTCATTGTACGAAAATGATTGTATTTTTGATAAATTTGAATGCTGTTGGAATGGATCAGATTCAGCGATAATGACTGGTAGCTACAATAACTTTTTCCGAGTATTTGATCGTAATTCAAAAAGGGAAGTAACATTAGAAGCATCACGCGATGTCATTAAACCAAAAACCATTTTAAAACCGCGTAAAGTATGTTCTGGAGGGAAAAGGAAAAAAGATGAGATCAGCGTAGATTGTCTTGATTTTAATAAAAAAATTCTACATACAGCTTGGCATCCATTAGAAAATATAATTGCTGTAGCAGCGACCAATAATTTATTTATTTTTCAAGATAAATTCTAGCTAACAATTTATTTTTATTAACAATCATTTCTACTTACTTATAAATATTATTTGAAAATAGGCGTTATTACAATAGTTTTTACAAATCGATACATTTATAATTGATTTATATTTTTGTTTTTGCAGAAACACGTGTATTTATTTTGTAATAAAAAAATTGTTTCAGATTACACTCATTTTTTTTTATTTTGTTCATATATTTGATTCCAAATTACTCTTTACCATTCAAAAAGTAAATATAAATCAATTACCGCCATTTAATTACTTTAAATCATTATTATATATAATGCAAAAATAAATGATTAAAAAAACAAAAATGTTGTTTAATACATTATTCATGTGCTTGTAAAATCATATGATCTATCTAATCTAAAGTTTGTCAATCTGCGGTGCACGAAACTTTATCTTGTGGCACGCTTTACTAATATTAGATAGAAATCGAAGAAACAAAACAGTTAATTTCTTCTATATGATTTTTTTATTCGGATAAAATTTTCGCTATCCCTTTTATCAAATGTAAACATATTTTATGTATCCTTTAACCAAATCGCAAGTGCTAATATATTTTACACACATGCAGTGGTTAGATCGGTATGTGAAATTTCCTGTTTAGATATTTTGTAAATTAATGTTTATTGTTTAAATTATTTATTAAAGAAATAAACGAATAGTTTTTAGTTTAGTTATATATTTTAGCTTAAATAGTGTAATTAAATTTTTTTTAATATAATCATTAATTTTAATAACCTTAAAAAGCCTCATAAATATTGTTTTGAGGAGGTATGTATATAAGCGATTTATGTATAGCAAACGGAAGAATATTAATCTTTAGTTTTGACATGGAAAAAAGTTTGTTTAAAATATAATTTAAATAAAATTTTATTGTATTTTATTTGATGTTATTGTTAAGGTATTTTTTACCGGTTAACCGAATAAAAATCTAAGGATACCAAGTGCTTGACCATTGTCAACAGCTGTCTAGATTTTATGTATCGTTGTTATACTTAGGCGCGCTATACACTTGAGCGAAGCTTTGCGAACTATGATTTAAAAAAAATAATGTTTTAATGCGAATAATGTTTTTTAAAAAAATGTGATGTTTCCGTTTTTATTTTCTTTTTTAAATGTTTTGTTTCCGTAATGTTTTTTTGTATAATTACGTTATATACAAAAAACATAGTTCGCATAGCTTAGCTCAAGTGTATAGATATAGAAATGATTGGTTGATTAAAAAAGTCTGTTCATAAAAAATTATCTACAATGCTTGTTGTCTGAGACTCATTTTAAAGTGTGATATTTCTTGTCAGACCAAAAATTTGAACCCCAATCAATGACAATTTTTATGTTCTCAAATTAAGAATACGTACACTTAAAACGGTCAATGCAGCATTAAAATAGGATAGAAATCTTATAAAATTAAGGTCAGTGAAAAAATCATCATATCTCCTTCTGTGTGGTCTTTTGGGTTCCATTTTACTGCACCGATCTCCTCATCCTACTTTTTTTACTGGGATGTTTGACATTTTTCGATATTGTGAAAATTCTAAGACATTCGTGAAGAAAATTGTTTTTTAATGAAAGAGTTTTAAAATGACATTTTTTGATATTATAGTGTCAGAATTTCTTACTAAAACTAAGTATTCCGAATTCCTTGCTTGCAAAAATGCTAGATTATTATTCAATTATAAGGAGATAATAAACCAGAATTTTTTTCTGACAGCATTGTTAACACATTAAAATTCAGAAAAATTGATTGATAGAAAATAGAACTTCGACTCAAACTCGAATTGTTAGTTATAGAACTCCCAACTTCTGCATTAAATACTAGTTCTGCTTCAGCATTAAATACTACAACTAGCTGTGGAATGTCCCTTTTTCTAAAGCTTTTTAACCCAGCCTTGGATGTAGAACTCGAATCCTATTCCCAATCAGTTCAAAGTGTTTTTAAGGTAAATTTTAACAACTACCAACCCTAATTTCCAAAAATCCAATAGTCACCAAATAATAAATTGCCAGGGTACACTATGAACTGATCACCCATAGATTGAATTCAGTCTCAAAGTTTATCTACTAGAAAAAGTTGATTGAATTGATAGGTAATACTACTCCATGCATATTAGTGCACCAAAAAATGTTTTTCTTAGGATACCTATTTACACTATTAACTTGGCTCCCATACAATTCGTGTTTTCTCGGCTTTTAATTTATAGAACATCTGAAATTTATATAAACTGGTATAAGAACGAGCATGTATTTCATTTTTCTTTCTAGTTCATAAAGACAGTAATATATTCACTGTGTACCACGCCACTCGTTTAAATTTTTTGTTGCATGTTAACGTTCATAGACCAACACAACTTGTACCATTTTAGCTTACTCCTTGATACCTGAACTTATTTGTTGCTCTCATTTTACAGTTGCATTTCATTTCCTCTATGGTATGCCAGGCTTTTGAGTAACACAAATGGATTGTTGCTCAGTTAAAAATTATTCATAGATTGGACCTAGAGTTTTGGAAGTTTATAATAAAAAATTAACCAAAAAATAACGAATCTAATTTAGTAACGCTAAATTGACTTCGTTTACAACGTTATTTGGAAAACCAGATTGGCGAGGTTTAATATCGAACATTTATTTTATACCAAAGCCAAAGACTGTCTGGCTCTCAGAGATATGAATGCACCACATGATTTATGGCACTCACACCTGAACATCGATTCCCGAGGCTGACAAACAAAGCTGATCAAATTGACGGCTTCAACCTTGGCATCCTCAACGAACAAGGGTAACATATAACTCGTACTGTAAACTATATACCTGTTATTGACCCTTAACAAAAAGCTAATTTATTGGGTAACTGGTTTTCGTTAAATTCTACGTTAGTAGAACCCAATTTCCAACCTTTACCAATTTCTAGAGTTTCTAGCAAAATGGGGCGGATCATTTTTCGTAAAAATGTAATCCGGAAAATGCTTTTACAAATTAATACTAATAAGGCATCTGGTCATGATAGTATTCCTCCAATTATTCTTAAAACCTTTGCTAAGGAGTTAGCACCAATGCTCACTAAAATTTTCTATTTATCATATAAGAAAGGGATTTTTCCTGATATATGGAAAATGGCTAGTGTACAGCCAGTTCAAAAGAGGTGCTAAAACAGATCCAACTAACTACAGACCCATATCAATTTTGTCAGTTGTTTCTAAAATATTTGAGAAATACATTATTTTAAATATTATGAACTTCTTAGAGTCTTCAAAACTTCTCAATGAAAGACAATACGGAATCCGTAAAGGAAGAGCGACAAGAGATTTACTTTCGTTTGTCACGCATATCTGGAACAAGTCGCTTGAAAACCATGGTGATACTTTCGGTGTAGCTCTTGATATTGCCAAAGCATTTGACAAGGTATGGCACAACAATCTTATATGCAAATTGAGATGCTACGGCTTAGACGAGCAACTTATTTCTTGGATAACAGAGCTTTATATCTGAGCGTATAAATTTCGTGTTAATGTTGATGGTGTGTCATCAGACACCTTTTCAACAAATGCTGGTGTTCCACAAGTTTCCGCTTTATCACCTACCCTTTTTCTTCTCTATATCAATGACTTGCTAGATTCAACAGTTAATCACATCCATAGTTTTGCTGATGATAGCACACTTCATGCGTCTCATGAAGTGCCAAATCTTTATGCACCAGCAACACTTAATGTCGCTAGATCAAAGTTGATAGATTCAAATGGTCTTGAAGAGGAAGAATCTGTTAGACTTCTAGGAGTTGAGATTGAAAATAATATAAAATGGAATTCTCATGTTTTCAGCCTAGCTAAGAACGCTGTTCGCTGAAATTAGGATTTTTGAGTCGTTGTCATAAGGTTTTAAATAGCAAGCAGCTTCTTTTAATATGGAGTATTCTGAAAAGAGTATTGTTACTAACGAGCTTGATTCCTTGCAACATAGAAGAAATGTTGCTGATTTTACGGTATTTTACAAATACATTATGGATGAACGGGCCATCTGCGGAGATCAAATTGATTTTACCTGAACCTGCAAACTTTGGGCGTTACACCAGAGCATCAATAGCAGCCCATCCTTTTACGGTTCGTGAAACAAGATGTAGAACTGTTGCTTTTCAACGTGATTTTTTTAACAGAGTCTCACATCTCTGGAATGCCTTACCAGCGTGGGTCTTTCCTGATAATTTTAATCGTCAAAACATTAAAATCAACGTGAATAAATTCCTCAAAGAAAATTAATAAACACTCTTGAGTCCTAGTTCCCCAGTTAGCATGGTATCTTCGGATATTCAAAGTCGTTAATCTATAATTTATTATGGTTAACACTAAACATGCCTAACTTTAAATAAAAAAAAAACTTCCACAGATATCTCCCGTTTCATAAATCAAATAAAATCCGAGATTTTATTTGATTTATCTATACTAATTTTAACAAAGCGAACGTGGATAATTTTACACATTTTACTAAAATTGAATTCAGTAAACAATTTTTACCACTTGACGCCCTCTCTGGGAAACAAAAATTCATAGAAATTTTTAAAAATACTAGAGCTTGCCGGTAGAATTCAAAGGGTAAAAATTAACTTCACACAGGAAGCTTGTGCGCTTGCCATTCAAAGAGAAGACACCCGTAAGGCAGATCCAGCTGACTCTAGAATTCCGAACCTGAATAATCGAATTAACAAGTTGGTGACGGAACACAAACGAAATAAATGGTAAGAACTAGTGAGTAAATCTAGCCTTGGCACACGTAACAATCTTAGGAAGGTCATTAAAACCTAACTCATCCTCGACAACCAACTGCATGATCTCCTTTGACGATAACCCAATCGAAAACCACAGGAAATGCGCAACAACATTTAACACCCTGTTTACAGAAAAGCAACGTAAACATGAGAACGAAGCCAGATCAGTAATAACACATCTGCGAAAACTTAATGCTGATAACTTATAGTCTAGAGATTTTCAAAGAAATTGAAAATGCAACAAGGAAAATTATGACATCAAAAGCTATGAAGTTTAAATTCAACACACTATACCAGAAGGTTTGAATTCCCTCACTATTACACTCAACACATCTCTAAATACTCTTTGGATACCAAATATGTGGAAAACGATTAGAATCAGCCCCATTTTAAAACCTGGGCAACCTGAAGAAAAGGGAGAATCTTATAGACCAATCTCTATCCTTTTACCGCTCGCAAAATTGATTGAAGCACTTCTGCTACCTTGGCTGACAAGATCTTGCAGTTTTGCGTCATACCAACATGGCTTCCGGATAGCAAATAGTGCAGTCACTGATCTTCAGAGAGTTCAAATCAGTAATGGTCTGAACTAAAAACGACCCAGTGCTAGAACAATCTTAGTTGACCTCGACCTATCAAAAGGCGTCGACACAGTATCGGATGCTCCACTACTAATTGATATCTTTAACACTTGTGCATCTATGTTAGAGGTCACATACGTTAAGCTCCCTAACTGCAAATGCCAGATGAGAAAGTTAAAACTAGGAGTTCGCTCACCTTCACCATTCAATCTACCTAAGCAGTTTATCTGCGCCACCAGAAGAAATAATTACCACGGCATCTGCAGACAACTGCACGGTACTTGCAACAGGAAACTAACCTGGAACAACTCACCAATATTCTGAATACGTACCTTAAATTTTCGAATGAATGGTTTAATTCGACCCACCCCTTAAATCCAATGCTCATGAACAAAATATGAACTTTAGACTGAAAAACAGGAATGATGCATTGAAATCACTAGCTGCCAAAGGGGCAATGATAATACAATTATTACAACATACAAAGCATAGGAAAACCTATAAGTCACCATGTCCTCGCCGGTTTCATTTGATGATTCCACATATTTTATAATTCGTGAGGCGTATGTCTTTGATGAGTCCGACAACTTTTGTATCTGCGATTTTTCTCGATTCAGCCGTTTTTCGTTCGGCAAACCCCGAAATATTAGCATAGGATCTTGATGAAACTTTGGCAAATGATACAGGTTCACTTGAAAATGGAAGATCTGGATTCATTTCAAATTTGGACAAAATGGCAGGGGGTCTCCCGAACACCTCTAAGTTTAAATCTTGAATAACTTCTGATCGCGGGATGTGATCTATAATCCAAGATTTCTGCATACCAACTTCCGGTTTGTCACTTCCGGTTAAAAAGTTTTTTTTTCAGGTGTTTATCCCTACTGCCTACAATTAACGATCGATTTTCATGAAACGTTGCGAAAAGCTTTTAAATAACATGAGAAAGATTTTATCAGCTTTTGGCGCACATTGGATAAAGTGTTGGGGGGTCCACCATACAACAGGTGGTTTTTTCCACAAAGTTTTTATGTTTGTTGGGAGCATAAAACATTCATTCGTGAATGAATTTTGATGACACTTTGGAAAAAGACGCAAACATGTATGACAAAGAACTGATTAGTTTTTGAGCGATAGTGAACAAAGTGGTGGGGGGTCCCTGGAGCACCTGTTTTTTTGAAAGCTCTATAACTTCTGTACCTGATAAGCGAATTGTATGAAACTTGGTACATGAGTATGTAGTACGGTTTACAATAGTTCTGCATCCCAACTTCCGGTTTTTCACTTCCGGTAAAACATTTTTTTTGTACTTTTTTGAAGTTTTGTCAGTGTCTTTATGCACACTACAGCCTACAATAATGAAGTGATTATGATGAAACTTATGGAATAGGGTTCCAATTAGTGTGAAAAGATAATTATCATGTTTTAGGACACATTGATCAAAGTGGTGGGGGGTCTACCATACAAATGCTGACTTTTCACACTTTGTTTTTTAAGTTTGTTGGGAGCATACAGACTTCGTTCATTAATTTATTTTAATGACACTTTGGAAAAAGATGAAGACTTAAGTAACAAAGAACTGATTAGTTTTTGGATAATATTGGAATAAGTGGTGGGGGTCCTCCCGAACACCTGTTTAATGTGTCACACTTTTTTCAATGTTTGTTGGGAGTAGACAGCATTCGTTCGTGAACGAATTTTGATGACACTTTGGAAAAAGATGCAAACATGTATGGCAAAGAACTGATTAGTTTTTGAGCGATAGTGAACAAAGTGGTGGGGGGTCCCTGGAGCACCTGTTTTTTTGAAAGCTCTGTAACTTCTGTACCTGATAAGCGAATTGGATGAAACTTGGTACATGAGTATGTAGTACGGTTTACAATAGTTCTGCATCCCAACTTCCGGTTTTTTACTTCCGGTAAAAAATTTTTTTTTGTTTTTTCTTGAAGTTTTGTCAGTGTCTTTATGCACACTACAGCCTACAATAATGAAGTGATTATGATGAAACTTATGGAATAGGGTTCCAATTAGTGTGAAAAGATAATTATCATCTTTTGGGACACATTGATCAAAGTGGCGGGGGTCTACCATACAACTGCTGACTTTTCACACTTTGTTTTTAAAGTTTGTTGGGAGCATACAGACTTCATTCATTAATCAATTCTAATGACACTTTGGAAAAAGATGGAAACTTAGATGACAAGGAACTGATTAGTTTTTGGACAAAATTGGGACAAGTGGTACGGGGTCTCCCAAACACCTGTTTACTGTGTCAGCATTTTTTCAATGTTTGTTGGGAGCACACAGCATTCGTTCGTGAACCAATTTTGATGACACTTGGGAAAAAAATGCAAACATGTATAGCAAAGAACTGATTAGTTTTTGAGCGATAGTGAACAAAGTGGTGGGGGGTGTCCCGTACACCTGTTTTTTTTTTAAAGCTCAATAACATCTGTACCTGATAATCGAATTGGATGAAACTTTGTACATAAGCATTTAGTATGATTTCCAAAAATTCTGCATCCCAACTTCCGGTTTTTTACTTCCGGTAAAAAAAATTTTTTTTTAATTGTTGGCAGTTTTTTCAGTATCTTTATGCACACTACAGCCTACAATAATGAAGTAATTATGATAAAACTTATGGAAAGATTTCAATTAGTGTAAGAAGATAATTATCATCTTTTGGGGCACATTGATCAAAGTGGCGGGGGATCTACCATACAACTGCTGACTTTTCACACTTGGTTTTTAAAGTTTGTTGGGAGCATACAGATTTCATTCATTAATCAATTTTAATGGCACTTTGAAAAAAGATAAAGACTTTATTGACAAAGAATTGACTAGTTTTTGGACAATATTGGGATAAGTGGTGGGGTCCTCCCGAACACCTGTTTATTGTTTCAATGTTTGTTGGAAGCATACAACATTCGTTCGTTAAGTAATTTTGATTGCACTTTGCAAAAAGATGCAAATATGTATGGCAAGGAACTGATTAGTTCTTTTAGCGATAGTGAACAAAGTGGTAGGGGGTCCTCCAAGCACCTGTTATTTTGGAAGCTCAATACCTCTGTACCTGATAATCAAGTTGGATGAAATTTGGTACATACACATTTAGTACGGTTTACAACAGTTCTGCATCCCAACTTCCGCTTTGTCACTTCCGATAAAATTTTTTTTACTTTTTCTCGCACAACAGAATTTATGTTTGTTGGGATACTATTGCCTGCTTTAATATTTTTATTATTAGAACTACGAAGTCCATAATATTGGTTAACTTTTAATTAAAGTATTTTATGGATATTAGCTCATCATATATCCAGAAAATTATGTTTCCAGAGCTGTGGTGAAGTCAGCCTATGCATCAGCGTCGCAATATTTTTTAATAACAAACAGTAAAATTTTAAAATCAGTTCTGTTTAGTAATACCGGTTGCCGCACTTCGAAAAAGCTAACGAAAAAAACGGTAGGATTTTAGTGCCCGCCCCCCACACAATCTATTCCCTTGAAAACTATGAACCATAGTGAACGGAAACTGAGGGTTGGTCATAAAAGTGACTTCTATTTAAAGGGATTCAAAAATTTGCTTGGAGCAAATAAGGAGCAGTTTAGGGAGCTGAAGAAGCCTTCAAGTGGACATTCAAAAACTAAAATGCTGACAGTAGATAAGCAATGAACGTAATGTTGGTATGAATTTGATTACAATTGCATCAAATAAGGGATTGATATTATGTAGCCTGAACTCATAATATAACATGGAGTTATCATAATAGGATTTCGTTAAAACATATATTTAACTTTTTTTCAATTTTCTCGTTGTCATATGTTATTCTTAAAATGAGTTCTCTGGAAACAGGAAAAACGTCTGCCTTTTGATTGTCAGATTTGCAAACAAAAATACGATTTCCCTAAAAATATAAGATTTTTTGAACTTTATTTTTCAAAACTTATAATCTTAAATATCTTAAAAAAGAATTAATTTAGATACACTTACTAAATCAGACAAAATAACTTAAAACTTACAGAAACTAAGAACTACAAATCTATTGAAATTTCTGCTGCTGGTATACTGCCCCCATCAATAATAGTTGGAATATCACCCGGATTAAAAATAATAGCATTATTCAATAAATGATTAAAATTTGTTGGACGTAAAAATTGTGTTATTTGCATACACGGATTTGTTGAAATCGCTGGATTGAAATTATTATTTAATTGAATTTGACTTAGATCTCCTATAAAAATTTGCGATGCTGATGATGAAGGAGGTGCAATTGTCGATGTTGTGTATGTTTTTATTACCGTGGGTTGCAATGTTGTTGGATTTGAAACAACTAATGAATTTGGTATATGTGGTCGAACTTTGAATCCATTCGGATGGTGTGGGTTACGACAGCCACGACATTTACAGTCTATGCAGGGTTTTGACTCAACATAACATGGACAACGTTGCCCGCAACATGTTAATTTACCGGGTGTTAGTGTTGCATTTCCACAACGACACCCTTTACGTTTGCTTGCCACAGGACCGCTTATCATTGATTGATGGGTTGTAAATGATTGTGCTGGTACTAAATGCTGAGGTAGATTTGGCAACGGTGCTATCAATTTTTGTTTAAATATATTTACTGGTGATGGTGTGGGTTTTTTAAAATTGGATGGTATCGGTATTGGATTTATAATAGAATTTTGTGTAGATTGCACTTGTTGTATTGTTGGAGTATTTGTACTATTTTCCAATTTTCTTTTAATAGTAATTTTATTGCCGGAGCCCGCATATAATACAGAATACACTGAAGTACTATTAGTAACCTGTTGTGAAACAGGTTGTGGATGCTGTTGAATTTGAAGTGGTCTGGTAGGCAGTTGTCTTTGTATTGTGATGGGTTGTTGATAAATTTTTATCCGGTTATCTTTTTCGTTTTTAATGGCTGTAGATGGAAACGTAGAAATAGTTGGTATTGATTGTGATAACGAAAATATCGGCATATTTGATGATGCTGTTGTGAGAATATTATTTGTATTATTAAACGTTTGTGTCGATGAATTCGTTGTTGTATAAAGACAAGGTAAAATCGAATATGATGGTTTCGCTACACTGACAGAATGATTATTATAATCGTCTTGATATTTTACTCCCTCTTCAATTAAATCTAGAACACTGTTAGTTGTTATTGATAATGAGGATGCCGATGAATTATTTTTTCTAATTTCTTGATATAATGGTATTGATATTATGTGTTTACACAAACTTTTGTAACACTGCAATAATATACGTAATTGTCGATTTTCAACAAAATTTTGTTTCTCGCAACACCAAATACATGATGTTGTTAATTTTTTTATATCGTTTATGCATTCTTTACAAACGTGATGTTGACATTTAGAACTATTTGGTGAATGTGGTTCATTTAATAAATTGCCACACACTTTGCACGAAAGCGATTGCCGCAAATAAGGTAACAAACGGTATAAATCTGTAATATTTTTACTATCGCCATTGCTTTGCAAGACTAGCCGTGATGTAGACACATATAAACTAATTGCATTCATTTTTAGTGTAACTAAGATAATTTGTACTTTTTCTTTTATTATAAATTGATTACATTTGTATTTTAACTAATAATAATAATATAAACAAATTGTTAATTTGACATTTCAATAATTATGAGCATCTGTCAAGCTGACAATTCAGCGTTGGTAAATGGTCGATTCAGACGATATGTTTGTTGCAACATTGGATAAGTGTCTTTGCTATGGTCTTTGAAGTATCTCAAGCGCACGATATCTGCCGTATTGGCTGTGGTCCATTTCTCGATGAAATTGAAATTGAATCTGCAAATCGACTATACAATTTCAATTTACTCTGCTATCCTACTTGAGTAAATTTTGACAGATTGTGTTGAAATTCAAATAATATTTGTTTTCCAATAATTATATTTTCGAAATTTAATTTTTGTGGAAGGAAATAAAGCAAAACAAAAGATTATATTTCAGCGAGAAACGTCAAAATTTCAATTTCTTCGCATTTTTGAGAAATGGGCCACGGCCAGTATATAGTTTTATTAGAATAATAAGTTAATGCGTGCCGTTTGTGAGATTTCTATCCGCTACATGCGCTAACATATATATGCGATAAATTAAAAAAAAAACAAATACAATCACACGTGCGTTGACAGTTATTTTTCATACGTTTTTGTTTTTTTAAATGGACGAAGGATTCGAAAAAATTAGGTTTATAGCTTTTACAGCTTTGTTGTCGTTTAAATCGTATAATAAAATTGAATGCTTCATGTTCTTCATTCGTCCGTTGCGCATGTTTAAAATTACTGTCATACATTTGCAGGCATTCTACTAAAGCTGTCAATGGACGCATCCCTAACTACTTTATAAATTAAAGTACCAAATTTGTTGGATAAAAATTATAGATTAAAGTGCAAATCAAATTCATTATTTTATTTCAAATTAGAAGATCAATAAAAAAATATTTTTTACACAGTATTAAACATTAAAAATTTAGCAAAAGTAGCATTACAATTAATAGTTTGATTTTGTTTCGTGATTAAAATTTTGAATCTGGATCTTAATTGCGATAGACTGTATGATTGAATGATCTGGGACTGTATGATCTGGGACTGTATGATCTGGGACTGTATGATTGAATTGGTTTTTGTTTTATAATTTTGATACAAACTAACATAAAATATAGATTATTATTATAAATTTTATAATAATTACATAAATAATTCATAATTAATATTTTATCCTTCATTAATATAATTTTTCATACAAGAATTCAAATAAAAAAATATAAAACTTTAAATTATGATGCTTAAGATGACCATGTTTGATGGTCTTACGTTAAGATGTTATTTTTTGACATCTCACAGTTGTGACTACATACAGAATCGCGTTTAAGAGGTTTTAGTCTTAGCTAAGAGAAAAGTCTTTGCTATGACTATTTTTACATCTGTGAGGGTATGTCAGAATCAGCCTGTTAATCTACAAAATCTTCGGTGGTTTTTTATACGAGACTACTAGTTTCCCACCGCAGAAATTTACTATGTAGTATAGCAAATATTTGATATTAGTTTGATTTCTCACCGTTCATATTATATTAAGATAATGTTTCGGTGGGAAACCAAACCTAACTTGACACTAGAATAAAATTTATATATCAAAATACCGTACTGTCAATTTTATATTTGATATTAGCGTTATAGTTTTTAAAATGAAATTTACAACCCAGAGAAAATCAAAATAGATTTAGACCAGCCCTGCCACTGTTTTTGAACAGCATAAAATACATATAAGTTTTATTCTATAACGTCTTTTTTAAATAATTCTCTCACGAAAACCAAACGTCTACGTTGACTACGTTTTTCATGTCCTATTCCTTTATAATGATATACTAAACATATCCATATCATAATCAACAATTAATACATACACTTTAATTTATTAAATATCAGAATTGAATCTTACAAGCTAAAACTCGCAAGAAAACACAATGTTTACAAATTTCATTAAATGACATTTCACCTATAAAATAATAATTACGTTTCACACCGTCGATATTATACTTTATTTGATAAGCATTATATTTACTAGCTAGCAAATGAAAATAGCAAATTTAAAATAATTGTTGTGATAGTTTGCTTTCACACCGTTGCTATTATACTTTATTAAACTATACTAGCTAGCAAATTGCTACGGTGGGAAACTAGTATCAAATTGCTGCATATATACTAGTTTCCCACCGTAGCAATTTGCTAGCTAGTATAGTTTAATAAAGTATAATAGCAACGGTGTGAAAGCAAACTATCACAACAATTATTTTAAATTTGCTATTTTCATTTGCTAGCTAGTAAATATAACACTTATCAAATAAAGTATAATATCGACGGTGTGAAACGTAATTATTATTTTATGGGTGAAATGTCATTTTATGAAATTTGTAAACATTGTGTTTTGTTGCGATTTTTAGCTTGTAAGATTCATTTCTGATATTTAATAAATTAAAGTGTATGGATTAATTGTTGATTATGATATGGATATGTTTAGTATAGCATTATAAAGGAAAAGGACATGAAAAACGTAGTCAACGTAGACATTTGGTTTTCGTGAGAGAATTATTTAAAAAATACGTTATAGAATAAAACTATTAGTAGCAGTATTTTATACTGTTCAAAAACAGTGGCAGGGCTGGTCTAAATCTAGTTTGATTTTCTCTGGGTGGTAAATTTCATTTTAAAAACTATAACACTAATACCAAATATAAAACTGACAGTACGGTATTTTGATATATCAATTTTATTCTAGTGTCAAGTTAGGTTTGGTTTCCCACCGAAACATTATCTTAATATAATATGAACGGTGAGAAATCAAACTAATATCAAATATTTGCTATACTACATAGCAAATTTCTGCGGTGGGAAACTAGTAATAGTTGTTTCTGCAACAACTCTAAGACGCGATATACACCTGAGCTAAACTATGCGAAATATGCGAACTAGGTTTTTAAAAAATAATGAATATAACGTAATTATAGAAAAAAACATTACGGAAACAAAACATTTAAAAAAGAAAATAAAAACGGAAACATTACATTTTTTTAAAAAGCTTTATTCGCATTAAAACATTACTTTTTTAAAAACATATACTAAGTTTATACCACCGATAGTTTAATAGAATAATAGTTTTTTGCTATATTAAACTATCGATACATTGGGTGTTTATACCACAAAATAGTATTATTCTATCATGTGGTATAAACGCTCAGAATAATATTGACAGATAGAATACGGCTACCGTATTTCAAATTTGAATATAAAATCTTATCAAGCGAGGAGTATTTCAACAAAAAATTATAATACTCATATTAATTTAAAATTAAAACTAAATTTTAAGTGATTTTGATGTTGCACATTTTTTACAATCGCATGAAATTGTGTTTTACATTTTACGTTTTGACGGTTACATTTTTTTTTTAATATACTATTATACTATCGATCAAAAGCAAAATATCAAATAACTATATCTGTCAAATTAAAAAAGTATTATTCTATTCGTTTATACTGTAATAGTTTAATAGCTATTTGCTATTATTCTATTATACTACCATGGTGTAAACATAGTGTAGTCGCATATTTCGCATAATTTAGCTCAGGTGTATAGCACGCCTAGGGCCCGCTATACACTTGAGCTAAACTATGCGAACTATGACCCTGTTCAAATTATGATTATTTTAAGCACTTAAGTCCTTAGATTACCTTGAACGCACTCATGTGTCGGGAAAGTAGAGCGAAAGACTGTAACGATCGCAATAATCGCAAAGCAATAATAAAATCAAATTCCTCTTTGTTTTCAATTCAATAGAAATGTATTACATTAATTTCCGTTCATTTTTTTTACATTAATAGTACTTTTAAAATTTTCCCAACTTAACTGCTAATTAATTTTGAATATATTATAAAAAGCCAACGAACGTACTAAATTTTTATTTCCAATACTAATGAACAGACGTCGTTGTTAATCATTGCTGAATTTCAAGTATTACCCGATTTTGTTTTGACATCATAAGATGTCAAAAGCAAAATCACATTTTTGAATGTTAAAAAAGTTTCTCATTCCATTTTGGTGATTAAAAAGAAAATGTTCTATTATTCTTGTTTTAAAACATTAAAAATAAACATAGCTTATAGTTAAATAGAATTAAATTTTGTGTCTGGAAACATAAAGAATATTTTCAAATAAATTTTTACAACAGTTTCATCTGTCAAGACAAGTAGAAGTTTTTTAATTAATTAATTTCTCGTGTTGTTATTTTTAATAAAAATTAAGTTATTTCTTATCAATATATTTGAGAAAGTTCAAGTGCGATTACTAATTAGAAAAATGAATACTGGAAAACAATATGCGAAAGGTTAATTATTGTATAAAGTAAAATAATTTTGATCCAATTTCTATGATCAAAACAAAAATGTTTGTTGCATCTAAAGAATAAATGATAATGATGTCTTGGAAGGATTTTTTATGTCCGATTTGTAAAGAAGATTTAAAAACACCAGAACGCCTAACATCACACGTCGAGAATTTGCACTCAGAAGAACAAGATTTATTGAAACCATTGAAAGATATTTTTAGTATTGCAAGGAAAAAAATATATAAAAATTATTGATGAAACAGTGGAATTAGCAAGAAATTTTGATGAACCAGATCACCAATCAACGGTTATATTTAAGGTATTTATTATAAATATGTATATTAATTTTAATTTAAATATTAAATATTGGAATGTCAAGATAAATTAAACAAAATAAGAGATTCCCAATCTCAAGGGTTTGTACCGGGGGGGATAAATAGATATCCGGCGTGCTAGGAAAATTTCCAGCATAACATATTAGTAGTAAAGGTCCAATGATTATAACGTGGCTCCGTATCAGGGACAGTTATTATAACGTAGCGCCGAACAAAAAGGGACCCGTTAGTTTTTTTTAGATATATATATAAATAATTTGGTGGGAAAATATTTTCCAGGTTGGGCGTTGGCAAGCCGGTTTTTTTTTGAAAAAAAAAACTTTTTTTTGTGGAACATTTCATATTATTATATTTATATATTTATATATTAATTGATCATTTCAATTTAGATTAATTAATATCTACATATAGTTTATTTTCGCGTCGGTTTATTTAGCTAAATTTTGTTAAAAAGCTAGAGGAAAAAATAAAGGTTTAGTTTCTAGGGTGTTCATGTGTATATTTATCATAAGTACTCTAAATTTATATTTTCAAAAATTTAAAGAATTCCGCGTTTCTCTTTGTAAGTTTTAGGATAAACCAGTTGTGGTTTTTTTTTGGTAATAGGGTGGTGGCAACCGGTTTGGGCCATGGTTGTCAATCAGCTTTTTGTTTATCTTGAAATAAACCAGTTATTGGTTTCGTTTTGGTTTTGATTAGGAAATTATATATTTTGAATTTTGATATTTTTTTAATTTTGAAAAAAAAAACCGTTTTGGGATAGCAATTTTTTTGGAGATTGTTTTTTGTGCTGTCATCTGCTTTTAGTAATACTAATTGTTTTTTATTTGGAAAAAAGAAAACCGTTTTGGGGAAGCAGTTTTTTTTTTTGAAATTTTTTTATGCTACCATGTACATATTGTACATATAATTGTTTATATATTGTACATATTTTTGGATGATGCAATTAATTTATATATGAAATTAATTGTATGTTTTTTTTGATTATGGTTAGATTTAGTAAGTGTTTAGCTACCACCATTTTTTTTTTAGAATTATTTTTTTTCATTGCGATTAATTTTAAAAAGTGGTATAAATATAGAAATAATTATTTTTAGCTAACATTTATTTTTTGTTTTGGATACAATAAGTAAAGCGAAAAATTTGACCTGAACAAATATATTAGAGGTAATAACCTAAAAATTAGTGGGCTTGGTTTTGAATTTAAAATAATCGTAATTTTTTTTTAAATTACCAATTTATTATTTAGTCTGAAGATTAAATTTAATTAATTTCATGTAAAACTTTATTAACCCATATTATGTATTTCATGTTTCGATTTAGCATTTTTAAATAAGAAATTATTTAGATTATGGATAAGTTATATATATATTTAGGTTTATTGATTCACTTTTCCCAGCGGTAGGCCTAAAAAGCCATCCATAGAGCTTCACTCTTTAACATTGATGTCGTTCTTAGATCGCCTATGGCCATCGGGGTTATGCGATCGAAGAACATTGGTTTATTCTCTTCATTCGGCGAGGAAGTTCTCAGGGACGAGGAGTGGTGTTGCTGTGTTTGTACTTAGGTGCAAACCAGTAGTACCATTCCTTGCTCAGAGGCTTCTTCGGTGTAATGAAGAGAAGGACCAATTATACTTTTGCTTTCAGGATTAGAGGCTTCACCTCATACAAATTCAAAAAACTTTTCCATTTTTCCACTTAGCTTTTACAATAGAACAATTTTTCATAGAGTTTAAGATTTGAAGTCTGGTGCTCGGGAGCGTTCTACAACTTTCGCATTAGGTTTAGTTGTAATTTATTTTTAGGTTAAACAAGCACAACTGGGTCAGTAGAAATGGACCTAGTGTCTAATCGTGACAGTTGTGATTGTTTTATTAGGTTGGGGAGAATCTGTTCTGTAGAATCTGGTCGTTAGGGGCTTTTCCAGTAGGTTCTCACATGCATGGTTGGAGTGGGCTCGCGAACGCGATATTTTAAATTTAAACAATATGGATATTGTAGCCATACTTACTTTTTAAATTGTCTCCAGACGAATCTTGATTTTGGAAATCTCTTATGATATTAAATAAAAATAAAATAAATCAAACAAATTTTTCAAAAAACTAAATAAACAATTTTTATTAAATAAATAATTTTTTTAAATTTAAGTTAATTTTAGGTAGCTAAATAAAATAAATTTTCTTAACTAAGCAAATTACATCAAGATATAAATAAATATTTTTTACTTTTAAAAAAAAAAAATAAATCAATATTTCAAAGTTAGGACGGTGCATCCAATAAATAAACATTCTTCTAATTATTTTTATTTTTCAATTTTCTTTTAAAAATAAATAAATATTTTTAGGGGTGCTATCGTCAATAAATAATTTTAGGCATATAATTAATTCTGAAATTTCAGCATATCTGAAATTAAAATAAATAAATTATATTTTTACATATACAATATCTTAGGAATTTTTGTACAGATTCAGCAAGGATTAACTACGACGGTCTTTCCTTTGGTTCCTTTACGAAGTTTGTTTTTTTTTACAAAAGTTTTCTGTTTTTTTGGGGCGTTCGTTGGTTTTTTTTTTCGTTTTACGCTTTTTTATTGTTTACACTTTTACAGCATACTAGCTACATTTTTTTTGTTGTTGAGATTGGTTTTATTATTGTTATTTGTTATTGTGAATTCTGGATTCTATAAATTTTACCATCAAAATGTCAAGTCAAATAGACATTGACCATCCATTTTATGGATTGGAACCCAGCGAACTGCAGATCGAATGTCTGGTTCGAGGTGTGGATTTCAGAGGGGTCAACTGGGCAGAGGAACTTCGAAACCACGCGGTACAAGGTTCAGTTCCATTAACGGTATCTCACGCGAGAGATTTGGTAGCTGAGTCTCAAATGGTGGTGCAGGCGGCACAACTAATTGTGGATCAGATACGTAGACTTCAGCCACCGATTAATCAGCCATTCTTAGATGGTCTGGCTAATCGTGTGTTGCACTATACAGGGAGGATGAATAGGTTGGGTTCTCGCGATGATTTGCAAGAAGCCCGCACCTACGCTATCTCCCAATTGTCACGCGCTTGGGATATAATAAGATCGTTGTCGACACGTCCAGTTATGCAGACTAAACCAGGAGGATCATCTGTACCATCCGAATCACCTGCGTTTCAGCCAGAGGAGAGATCCACTCCAATACCAGTACAGCCAATGACTGATACGATACACAGTTTAAATCGTGGGTATCAACAACAACAAAGACGGGCAGAACAATTACCACCATCGTATTTTCAACAATCAGGTTTAAGAGCGGAGGACTTCGCATTACCACAACTGGGTTCATCGTTCCAAGCTGGACAAAGATACATCAATCCGGCATTGGTACAGCAGCCTCTGAATTATCAACCGATACCACAGGAGCAGTTGCAACAATTTCAAACAAATTATCCACAAGCTCCATTAACAGCACCACCACCATACAACCCACTTCCTCAGGTATCTCGTGTCGTGGCTCCAGCATTGTCACCGGGAGCATACCGAGAGGTACGTAGGAACAATTTGAGTCGTTATGACTCAAATTGGGTTCCGAACTTCACAGGGGATGGTCACTCTCCTGATGTTCATGAGTTTATCCATCGAGTGGAGGCGGCTGCAAGGAGGGACCGTGTGTCCTGGGACGACCTGAGGTCGATCGTTCCACGGTACCTCAAGGCAGCTGCCGATAGATATTATTTGAATTTAACTCATGAATATGAGGAAGTGACCTACTCAGTGCTTAGGGAAGGACTCCTACGCACCTTCGGTACGCTCACCGATGATAAAGCGGTATTACGTGTTCTTTTGAACCGTAAACAGAAAGTCAAAGAGAGCGTTTATGAGTATTTAGTTGAAGTGGGTTCGTTAAATCGGAGATTAGTTCGACCATTTGCTGCAGCTGAATTATTAGAAATCGCTAGGGAAGGACTGAGTGTAGAACTGAAGAACGCTACACTTGCAGCAACAATTACAACTATGGACGAGCTTCGGACATTGTGTCAGAAGTTCGAACGTTTGTGGTCTACACCAGTCCCAACCAGAACATCAAATTTAAGAATTAGCAAGCTACAGCAGGTGGATGATTATGAGGTGGATGTGGAACTAGATCGAGATGGATATATTGAAACGATGGATTCAAAACAGCCCGAACAACAGCACGAAGAAGGCGACGAGAGATGTAGCGACGCAGGACGATCGGCAACCACCAACGAAACCCAAATAAAATCATCGAATACATTTAATTTCCCATCACTACATCGAACGTATTTTAGACGTCTTGAACGTAACATTAGATATTGGAGGATGAGGAAATTATTTCGCAAAGCTTGTGTTTCATCTATCCTTTCAGAAACAAAGGATCCTCGGCCGCGACTGACAATAAGAATTTTGGACAAACATATTTCAGGTCTATTGGATAGTGGAGCGTCAATCACAATACTTGGAAGAAATTCCTTGGAATTATTGGAATCAGCAGGTACAACTTACCGTAAGTACACTTCGTGTATTCGTACGGCAGATGGTACTGCAACAAAAATTTTGGGTTACATCGAAATTCCAATAACTGTGAATGGCTCCACTAAACCAATGCGGTTTCATATAGTCCCTGGATTACGAGAAGAGCTCTACCTGGGCATAGATTTCTGGGAGAAATTCGGTATTGTTCCTTCCTTTGTTAGTGAACTGACTCGCACAGAGCTACAAAATTTTAATACACATAACCTCACCACTGATCAGCAACATGAACTGGATATGATCAAGGATTCTTTCCCGTCATTTGAAGTGTCTGGGCTCGGAAAGACTTCTTTGGTTGAACATGTCATCGATGTTGGTGATAGTGCACCTGTTAAACAGAGACACTATCCCACATCGCCGGCTGTTCAACTAAAGGTCTATGCCGAACTTGACCGAATGCTTCAAATGGGCGTGATCGAAGAGTCTAACAGTTCTTGGTGCTCGCCAGTGGTTTTGGTACAAAAAGAATCTGGTAAAAACAGATTATGTATTGATAGCCGTCGTGTCAATTCACTAACTAAAAAGGACGCTTACCCGCTTCCCTTGATTGATGGCTTACTAGGTCGTCTAAATAGCACAAAGTACATTTCAAGTATTGATCTCAAAGATGCTTTCTGGCAGATTCCTCTGGCAGAAGCATCTAGAGACAAGACAGCCTTCACAGTGCCTGGTCGTCCATTGTATCAATTCCGGGTTATGCCCTTTGGATTGTGCAATGCTCCCCAGACAATGTGTCGGCTAATGCACAAAGTGATACCACATCAATATCACGAAAATGTCTTTGTTTATTTAGATGATCTATTGGTAGTCTCTTCCACGTTCCAGGAACATATGGAATTGCTGTCCAAAGTCTCTTCATTGTTAAGAGCGGCTGGGTTAACAATAAACCTCAAGAAAAGTAAATTTGTTCTGAGAGAGGTGAAATACTTAGGATTTTTGGTTGGTGAAGATGGTCTTCGAACAGACCCTGACAAGGTAAGAGCTGTTGCTGAGTACCCAGCTCCATCTACAGTAAAACAAATACGACGTTTACTAGGAATGGCTGGTTGGTACCAACGTTTCATACCAAATTATGCAAGCGTGGTATCACCAATTACAGATTTATTAAAAAAGAGTTCGGGAAAATTGAAATGGACATTGGAAGCGCAAGCTGCTTTCGAAAATTTAAAACGATTGCTGACTACAGCACCGGTATTAGTAAACCCTGATTATAATAAAGAGTTCTTTATTAGATGCGATGCGAGTCTGACAGGGATAGGTAGTGTACTGTATCAGATCGACGAAGACGGACAAGAGTGTCCGATAGCCTTCATGTCGAAAAAACTTAATAAAGCTCAACGAAACTATTCTGTTTCTGAGCTTGAATGTCTTGCGGCAATTCTGAGTGTGAAGAAATTCAGGGGCTATGTTGAAGGTCACCGATTTACAATTGTGACTGATCACTCAAGTCTGAAGTGGCTTATGTCACAGAAAGACTTGAGTGGTCGTCTGGCTAGGTGGAGCCTAAAACTCCAACATATGGATTTTACCATTGTCCACCAAAAAGGTACCCAAAATATAGTCCCTGATGCTCTATCTCGTCTTTATGACGATACACACGAAGAATTGACGGAAGCATTAGTACATCACATTAATGAAATTAAAATCGACAATGAGGGTTATCGGCACAAGGAATATACGGATATGATAGCTAAAGTTCAATCATCACCCAAGGACTTTCCATCTGTTAAAGTCGTGGATGATAAGCTATACATACGTATTGAGCCAAGATCTGATGCAATACCCAACGATGTTCCTGTGTGGAAACTCTGGGTACCAAAACCGATGACTTCAAACATGATTCAGAAACATCATGATGATAGTACTGCTGCTCATGGAGGTGTTAAAAAGACTTTAGAATTACTTCGACGTCTTTATTATTGGCCGGGCATGGCGTCACAGGTACACAACTATGTTGTGTCCTGCGACACATGTAAACAAACAAAAGCCACGAATCAGATATTGCGTCCTCCGATGCAATATCAATTCGAAACAGCACGTCCATGGCAGAGAGTCTATATAGATTTTTTGGGACCGTATCCTCGTTCTACACTTGGGAATACGGTGTTATTGATAGTTCTGGATCATGCTACGAAGTTTGTACTACTGAAACCACTTAGAAACGCAACTTCACCGAAGGTGAATGCTTTTCTAAGGAATGAAGTGTTTCTTACATATGGGGTACCAGAGTTTCTACACAGTGACAATGGCAAACAGTTCACTAGTAGGAACTTTCAAAGTCTTTTGTCAGATTTCGGCATTAAACACATTAGGACCGGTGTCTATAGTCCTCAAAGTAACGCGTCAGAGCGGGTCAATAGGTCAGTTCTAGCAGCAATTCGAGCGTTCATTAAAGGTCAACACACCAAGTGGGATTCACAAATTGGTGAAATCGCATATGCACTGCGGGCTGCAGTACATTCAGCTACCAAGTACTCACCGTACTATTTATTATTTGGTCAACATCCAGTTTCGGATGGGAATACTTACCAATTGTTGAGATCACTACATCAGCTTGGTGAAGATGCTGGTGAGGAAATGGAACGCACTGATCATTTGACTCTGCTTAGGAACCGGGTTCAGAAAAATTTAAAAGCAGCTTTCAAAAAATCGCAACATCAATACAACCTGCGATCTAAACTACGGACTTTTCAACCACAACAACGTGTGTTTGTACGGCAACATCATTTGAGTGACGCTACCAAAAAGTTCTCGGCAAAATTGGCTCCAAAGTTCTTACCTGCAATGATTAAGACTAAGATTGGAAATGTACTCTACGAGTGCATAGATATGAGCGGTAAGAATCTTGGAGTCCATCACGCGAAAGACATCAGGGAATGATGTCTTTTCGTTAGGTAGGGTTGTTCCTCTGGCTGATTGTCGTCTCTGGGGTTCACATCTTCAGGTCATACTTACTGGTTGTATCGGGGTGTCCATGGTGCTGACGTTCGGATGGATGGTCGGTCTCAATACTCAGTGAAGTTCTTAAGGACTTCATGAGTGTTGGAACCGGTCATCGGTCTTGACGCCAGTGACGGTGGGTATCTCGATCCCAGATACAGTTTAATAGGTGGAAGTAGTTCGGTGGTTTTCTGTCATGGAGGGGATGGCGACGTTTTTGTGATTTCAAGAGTAAAAATCTTGGTTTCTACCTTGAATTCATGGTGTAACGATCGCAATAATCGCAAAGCAATAATAAAATCAAATTCCTCTTTGTTTTCAATTCAATAGAAATGTATTACATTAATTTCCGTTCATTTTTTTTACATTAATAGTACTTTTAAAATTTTCCCAACTTAACTGCTAATTAATTTTGAATATATTATAAAAAGCCAACGAACGTACTAAATTTTTATTTCCAATACTAATGAACAGACGTCGTTGTTAATCATTGCTGAATTTCAAGTATTACCCGATTTTGTTTTGACATCATAAGATGTCAAAAGCAAAATCACATTTTTGAATGTTAAAAAAGTTTCTCATTCCATTTTGGTGATTAAAAAGAAAATGTTCTATTATTCTTGTTTTAAAACATTAAAAATAAACATAGCTTATAGTTAAATAGAATTAAATTTTGTGTCTGGAAACATAAAGAATATTTTCAAATAAATTTTTACAACAGTTTCATCTGTCAAGACAAGTAGAAGTTTTTTAATTAATTAATTTCTCGTGTTGTTATTTTTAATAAAAATTAAGTTATTTCTTATCAATATATTTGAGAAAGTTCAAGTGCGATTACTAATTAGAAAAATGAATACTGGAAAACAATATGCGAAAGGTTAATTATTGTATGAAGTAAAATAATTTTGATCCAATTTCTATGATCAAAACAAAAATGTTTGTTGCATCTAAAGAATAAATGATAATGATGTCTTGGAAGGATTTTTTATGTCCGATTTGTAAAGAAGATTTAAAAACACCAGAACGCCTAACATCACACGTCGAGAATTTGCACTCAGAAGAACAAGATTTATTGAAACCATTGAAAGATATTTTTAGTATTGCAAGGAAAAAAATATATAAAAATTATTGATGAAACAGTGGAATTAGCAAGAAATTTTGATGAACCAGATCACCAATCAACGGTTATATTTAAGGTATTTATTATAAATATGTATATTAATTTTAATTTAAATATTAAATATTGGAATGTCAAGATAAATTAAACAAAATAAGAGATTCCCAATCTCAAGGGTTTGTACCGGGGGGGATAAATAGATATCCGGCGTGCTAGGAAAATTTCCAGCATAACATATTAGTACCAAAGGTCCAAAAGTTAATAAGACATTAAAATTCTAGTTACTTTGAAAAAAGACCATAAGAGCTTAACTATCGTTATATTGTTTGTATTTCAATTGTAGTAGCCATTTTACGTGTTTGTTTTTTTGATATATTTTTTTAATAATTTTACAATTACATTCAATTTTAAGTTATTTAATAATGAGCAATTTTACGGACCCTGTTAGACCAGATTTTTGATCCAGATGTCCAAGAAACATTCAAGAAAAACAAAAAAAGCCATACGATTGTGTGGGAAAAAATTAGTAGTGACATGAAAAAAAATTTCCATATTTTTAAAACGGCGAAACAGTGCTAAAACAGGTAAAATCAAAACTTTTTAAAATCATTTTACTGGCAACAAGAAGATATATTTTTTGAAATATATTTCTTTACAGATATGAGAACCTGAAGAACAAATACTTCAGTATAAAAAGAAGTTTAAGGTCTGGTGATCCAACACCCGGATGGAAATACTGGGAGAAATTCCAGTATTTACTATTCCAAACGGCGGCAGCTCGTCCGGCATTGAATGATGTGTTATCATCCTCAAATGAGGATGGATTTATTGAAATATTAGAAAGTGACAGCTTGCAGGATTCGTAGTCATCAGATTTAAGCCAACAACCAACTAGGAGTACTCCTCGGCGAACACCCGTCAACTGACAAAATCGTAAAAGGCAGCACGATAAAGAAGAGTTTGAAACAAAACTTTTGAAATATTTATCTGAATCCGAAGAGCGGGACCGAAAATTTTTGGAAGACTATCAAGCACAAGATATAGAGCAAGCAAAACAAATTATTGGGGTTATCTACAATCGTAGACAATTTGAAACATAAATAAGTTTTTTTGTTCCTTGTTATTACATTTATTAATATGTGTACTAAAATTACATACAATTTCTTTAAAAAATTATATTGTTTTTATTCATTATTTAAATGTTGAATAATAAATGCCCTCTTATCGGATGTTGCTGCTGGATCCCATAAATATTCGGCTTCTATAATATTTTCGTTGGCTTCAGTTTCACTTTCATTCCACTCCTCTCTGTACAAATTGTTATTTTCTTCACAAATATTATGTAGAATGCAACATGTTAAAACATAATTAGACGTTCGAACTAAATTGACCTCACACTGTTTTCTTAATATTCTCCATCTGCCTTTTAGTCTGCCAAACGCACATTCTATTACCATTCTAGCTCTCGATAGTCTGTAAAAATACAATGTTCAAACGTTGCCTGTTTTGAAATATTTTACCAGTTACCTGTAATTAAAATCTTTCTTTTCTCCGGATTGCTCACCAGGATAAGGTTTTAATAGATACTCCGATAAAGGAAATGCTTCATCACCAATGCTATGATTTTCTGCTGGAAACAAACCTTCTATTCGTTTTTTATGTCCTAAGCTTTGATAAACGCCTGCATCGTGTACTCTGCCAGGATAACCAACATTGACATATGTAAACCTAAATTAAATATTAATAGTTGTATTACAAATCATATCATCATACAAACCGGTAGTCAAAATCAGCTACTGCCAATAGTATAATGGAATGCCATCCCTTGTAACTATAATAGTCTTTATGATCTTCACTTGGTGCTAACACTGGAATGTGTGATCCATCTATGGCACCTAAACATTTAGGAAACTGCCATTGATTCCAAAACCCTTTTGACATATCCTTCCGTTCTTCTTCACTTGTTGGAAACTTAATTGCTTCTTTCAAAAACATTTGAATGATTGCAGAACACACATCTTTAACAATGCCACACACTGTAGATTTACCAATTTCAAACATGTTCCCTATACTAGCATAAGAATTTCCTGATTTTAAATAGTATAAACACACAGCTAAACGTTTATCAGGTAGAATTCCCCTCATCGGCATAGAATCCTGCTTTTCAATTAAATGTTTTATTTTTGAAAGAATTATTTGAAACGTGTTTGGGGGACATTCTGAATTCAGAATGAAATTTATCATCAGACCAATGTGGTACATCCTTCTCCCATATTTGTTGATTATTAACAAATTTATAAGCAGGTTTATAACATTGCATTTTGGATTTTATGTATTTTCTTTTATGAATTCTTTTAAAAGGGCCCATTTGAACTTTTTTTTTTATTTATTTTTAGTTATTGGGTTTTACCTTCGAAATTTCTTTTTCTTTTTATTTGCTAATAAGAGCGCTAAAAAAACTAATAATTCCTCTAGCATTTTTTTATTGTTTTATAAAGTAAAATCACAAGCTAAGATGAAATGTCAAAATGATACTAATTTGAACGGTTGTGCTGAAAGACAATAGCAATAACATTAGAAAACTACTTTATCGATAAACTTAAATACCGTAATTTGACTGAAGCCTATGTTTTTAAAAAAATAATGTTTTAACGCGAATAATATTTTTTAAACAAAATGTAATGAATGTAATGTTTCCTTTTTTATTTTCTTTTTTTAAATGTTTTGTTTCCGTAATGTTTTTTTGTATAATTACGTCCCTCTAAGAAATTTAGCGTACTCGGAAAAAACGTAACGCATTCGAACTGAAAACGTAAGGAATTATTGTATGATTGTGTTAGTATATTTGTCATGGTAAAATGAAAATTCATGGTAAAATGAATATTCGTTATACCATGTATATTTGTATAATATATAGTATAAAAACGACGCCATGTTTAAAAATTAATCTAGATGGCTTGTCAATTGTGAAACGTACGTATAACCAAAAATTATTTTTGATATTTCACGTCTAATATAATTTAGTATTTGTAAAATAAAATAAATAATATAACTTTAAAGTGTAATTATATTTTCGTTCGTTTTTTGTAAGTTCATTTTAAAACATAAATACAATTATACAAATAAGATATTACTTAATAGCATTTACTAAAATTGTTTGTATTACTAAAATTATTATCATATAATATCTTATATATTTTTCTCTTATAGTATTTTTAATTACTATATTTTTATTCCGAATTTGGATTTCAACCAAATTAAAGAACACCACGGTCCGCATGAAAAATCAAAAGATTAGCAAATTATATTCATCAATAACAGAACATATGCATACAAGTAACATATAATTAAAAATATTAATATTAATACTAAAAATTATATACATAATAAAAATATAGATGTGCTACATCATAATAAACATTTTATAAGTATTAAACAGCTGTTTTATTCAAATCTGAATTTATTTATTTATTTATTTCATTCAATCATAAAATGGTTACAAAGGAGGCCGATGGCCCATATTATTGTACGGAAGAACAGTTTAACTTAAACTAGGTGATGAAAACAAAAGTTAAGCTCAAAAAACAGACTACGTTATTAGGACTTAAGAACTAATAATTTTATATAATATTTATTACATTATAATATTTATTTTTATATAATTCAAAAGAGAAGAATAAGAAAACGGTAGCAAAAATTATAATAGCAATTGAAAATAGCACAAGCAGAGCACTAGTAAAGTTTATAAGGCTAGGTCTGGTTACAAAAAGGCCATTGGCCCATCATATTGTACAGCAGCAAAAGATATGATCCAGTGCTATGCAAACCACCACTATCAAAAGCAGGGAGCTGCAGCAAGCCCATTTAAAAGAGAGAGCTAGGATACTTGTTTTCAAATCATTAAAATTGAGAACACAAGAGAGCCAGTATAAACAGTTCTATACTAAAAAGTGTGAAAATCACATATCCAAAATACAGAAAAGAAAAAGAAAGAGGGAAAGAAGGGAGAAACAAACACATAAGGGAGGGGATAAGGAAACAAAAGAAAAGAAGGAAAAATGAAAGGGAAAGGAAGAAGGAGAAGGAAGCTTTGAGGTCGCTAGAATATAAAGTTGGGTACCAGGAAAAAAAAAAGAAACAACCATTTGAGCTTAGTAGAGACAAAGAAGAAGTTTACCAGTTTAGCAGCTTGATACAGGGCCAAGAAGATCAGTCAGTTTCTTTATAAAAACAGCTAGAGAAAGGTTAAATTTTTTCAAGGGCATAGGCAGATCATTATAAAGCCTAATGACTCTGACGACAAACGATTTTTCCCAGAGAACACAGCTAATCCGAGGAAGAACAAAGTTTGATTGCCTTCTAGAGTGACGAACTGAGAACCATCTTAGAAGAAAAGAAGGATACTGAAACTTGATGACTCTATAGAGATGACACAAAAGACGAATTTTAATGTGGTCAAGAAAGGAGGTCCCGAGGAGTTGGTAAACAAAAGTAGAGATGTGATCACGGGATCTCAAGTTGTAGACAAACCTTACTGAATGGTTAAAAGCTCTTCTAAGTATAGTAATGGTTTCATCTGTGCATCCCGAGAACACCTCCACACCATAGTCGATAAGTGGGAGAATAAGTGATAACACAAGTCGTTTTCGAATATGTAGAGGCAGAAAACTATTTAGACAGCGAAAACGCCTGACGATACCAAAAATTTTTCCAGCTAACACATTGACTTGGGGTTTCCAGGATAGATTTTCATCAAAAATAATCCCTAAATTTTTAGCTTGACTGGTAAAGGGGATAGCGTAACCATCCAGTTTAAAATACATTGTATTAGAAGAGACAGCTGGAGTTGAATTAAAGAGCATCGCCTGTGATTTCGCTGGATTTAACACCAAGCGGTTTGCACGAGCCCATTCTGAGATGAATTTAAGGTCACAATTTACCTCCTCTATACAACTATTAAGCCTTGATCGTGGTTCCGAATGGATGATCTGGACATCATCTGCAAAGAGATGAACAGTAACAGATGAGCAAGATAGAGCAATGTCGTTGATAAAAAGCCAGAAAAGCAAGGGACCCAAAATCGACCCCTGAGGAACACCCTTTGTGATAGGAAGCAGATCAGAAAACTTACCATCAGAGAAGGCACACTGAGAACGGCCTGTTAAATATGAGTAGATTAGGTCACATGCAGAAGAAGATAACGAGAACTGAGACTTGAGCTTAGAGACCAGACCCATGAATTATATACGCATAAAACATTAAACATGTATTCCGTAAAGCCAACTTTTCTGCGTACCGTAATGGTGCTGTTTAGACGTTACGTAAACGAACAGCGTCAGCGAACTGTTTACGAGCTACTAATACATTCATAGGTCTCGGAATTTTCTCTACACTCTTCTTATTCTAACATTACCGCCTACGGTACGTTTACGGTTCGCCTTACCGTTACGTATACGAAGTCTTGTATGAAGAAACTACTTCGTTTTCCTTACGCTTTCGTTACGTTTTTCTTAGAGGGGTTGTATACAAAAAACATAGTTCGTATAGTTCACATAGTTTAGCTCAAGTGAATAGCGGGCCTAATAGTTTGAATTGAGTGCGTTCGATGTCAAATGTCAAATTTGAAAAATTTTAATACTTCGATGCAAAATATCTAATTATTAAATAACAGAAATGTGTTATTAACTAAAATATATAAATAAATAAACGAAATGTTGGATTATAAAAGTTATAATCAATTTCAATTACTTCGGGCGGAATTAAATTTATTTTAAAAATTTTCAAAAACAATTTAACAAATTTCCTTTAAGGAAACAGTTTGAGACTGGTTATTCAATTGGTTGCAAAAACTTATTAATTAAGTTTATTTTCAATCGTTAAATGTAATTGGTAATTGGTGCTGTTGGTTTTATCTCCATTTTCAAAATGGAAAAGCTGTTGGTTTTTTTTATCTCGTACTAATTTCAAAATTTTCATCCATTTTGTTTATATTTTTCAATTGAGAATTAATTATTATATATAAAATTAACTACCTTATTGATTATATTACAATTAATTCGTAATACCTAATTTGCTAAATTAATTAAAAATTATAAAACAAAATTTTACCGGTTTTCGATTTGAAATTTTTTGAATAAAAAACTTCATTAAAACTTATATATGCTATATACTGCATTTAAAATTAAATGAAAAGAGGCGTGGTCTAATCGAAAGTAAAATTAAATGAAATTGGATTTTGGAGTTCTCGAACGCTGTCATCTGTCATTCATTAAATGGTTAATATCTCATTAAGTATTCGAACGCCCTCCTATATACTGCAATTAACAGGTTGATTCTGACATACCCTCACAGATGTAAAAATAGTCATAGCAAAGACTTTTCTCTTAGCTAAGACTAAAACCTCTTAAATGCGATTCTGTATGCAGTCACAACTGTGAGATGTCAAAAAATTACCTCTTAACGTAAGACCATCAAACATGGTCATCTTAAGCATCATAATTTAAAGTTTTATATTTATTTATTTGAATTCTTGTATGAAAAATTATATTAATGAAGGATAAAATATTAATTATGAATTATTTATGTAATTATTATAAAATTTATAATAATTATCTATATTTTATTTTAGTTTCAATCAAAATTATAAAACAAAATATATATATTGACATATATTGATGTTGATTTTAAATAAAATGGTGATTGAAAATTTCATATTTGCAATATCAAACTTTGACGTCTCATGTTGTTTTATGAAAATTTTGCAAATTTTATATAAACTTTTAAGGAAAAACAATCATTCTTTTCTCACAAATTTATTGCAAAATAATTAATATATGGTATAATTTTATATTAATTGTATATAAATTATTACAAAATAAAATACATTTCTGATTTTAAGATTGATATTCAATAAAATGGCGGTTGAATATTTTCACAAATAAAAATTATTTATACCATAAAAAATTTTCTAAACATAAACATGATTTTTATAAAAAATTATTATATAATATACGATAATTCTTAATAATAATTTATATGGTATTTTAATTTGTATCTAAATTATTTAAAAAGAAAATATGACATTTTATAATAATTTTATTTATAAAAATAGCCGTTTGAAAGATCTCCAAAATATATTTGTAGAGTTATTATGAGGTTTTTTATGACAACTTTCACAGAATCGCAATTTAGATATTCCTCTTAAAAAAATTGTCATAACAAAACTAATCATAGCTATGACCTCTTAACTCAGAATCAGCCTGTAGCTTATAATTTCTTACTTATTATTCAATCAATCTATACTACTAATTACTTTAATTATAGTATAATTAAACAACTTCAACTACTTTCTACCTTGTAAATCATTAACTTTCCTGCCTAACTCTACTCTCACACTGTAATTATGCCAGATTCTTGCCCAATCTGCAACAAGTCTGTTGTTATTAGCAACAATGCCAGCATTCAATGTGATACCTGCTCATCGTGGGTTCACAAACCTTGTTCTAAATTATCTTCCACTGAATACTCTAAATTCTAATTTGATCCAAGTCGTACCTGGTCCTGTTCCATATGCACCAAAAAAAAAATAAACTTGTTACTACTCAGCTCTCTCATATTCAAAATCAACTTGGCGATTTCACATCCCTTTTTCAACAACATCGCTCCCATCAGGATAAACAACTCGCTGACTTCACATCCCAGTTTCAACAACATCGCTCCATCAGGATAAAGAACTCGCTGACTTAGTTACCTCCATCCAAGCCCTTCGAGAAGAATTCTCCTCCACAAAAACAGAGTTGTCTTCCCTTAGGTCCCATCAAACCCAGCTGACCAATGATTTTGAAAATTTTCAATCCAATATTGTCCCACTGGTCACCTCCATTGTTGACCATAACCAGGCAGATGTAAAAAACGATCTTCAACGCCTCAAAGCTGAAAACACCAGAATGCTTAGAGAACTAAGACGCCGGGATATTCTCATCTCTGGTCTTCCAAACTCAACCAACCTTCATGATGCCATTCCTAAAATTCTTCTGTTCCTTCTCCCCAATTTTGATACCTCTTCCATTTCCTCTTGTTTTTGGTTCAACAAACAATCTATGGTTTTAGTCCAGCTTTCCGCTGTTACCATTCGTGATTCCATTATGAAGGCTTATTTTCTCAAAAAACGCTAACTAATATCTGATATCTTCCCCTCCCTAAAACTATTTAGCCTTATTCATTTCAACGACAATCTTTCTCCTATCTCGTCTACTATGGCGAAACACGCTCGCTCACTTAAGAAGTCCAATCATATCTCCAGCTATCGCATTGGGTCCTCCAGCATTTTCATATTCCCCCCGGACGGATCTACCCTTGAATTTTTCTGTCCTTCTGAGCTCTCGTCTAAATTCCCACTTTAATAAATTTTCTCTTTTCTTTTAGTCATGCTATACCCCCTTCTCTTCACCTCACTGCACGAAAATTGACAATTTTATGCCATTATGTTCCTATAAAATACATATATCAATGTATTAATTTTTCTCCTCTTGTCCTTTACTTCCTCCTCCCTTATCCCCTACCATCTTCTCCCCCCATCAATCCACTTAATCCCTTCCTCCTATTTCTTCAATATACGACTCTTCACATTCGGTAATCATGTCTCGTGATGGTTCATCCAGGGTAGTGACAGCTCATATCTAATAAAGATATCCCTCAGCAAATATCGTCAGTCTCTAAACATCGACCACTTCAATGCTCAAAGTCTAAAACCTAGTGCCTCCTCTTCTAAGTTAGAAGAAAATAAATCTATACTTTCTAGATCTCTCCTTGACATGGTCGGTGTTTCTGAAACATGGCTTAAATCATATGTCTCCAACTCTGCAGTTGAAATCTCTGGTTATCGGATCCATCGGCATGATAGTCCAAGAATTAGGGGTGGTGATGTCGCTCTTTATGTTAACAAAAATATTAAGTCTAAAAAAATTCACACCTACGATGATTCCGATGCTGAGGCTGTCTTTGTTCAGATTAATCTGGGTGGGACTCGCATTCTGGTTGTTGCTTCATATCTCTGTAAGCGCAAATTTTCCTTAATCGAAGACATTATTGCCCCTTACTCCAATCTCTATCCCTATATTATTTTTATGGGTGACTTTAAAACCAATATTCTCAATCCTCATTCCTTATCCCATGCTTCCGACATCTGTTCGCATCTTAAGCTCCACATTGTTCACAATAACTTACCTACCCACCACGCCTACAATTCCCCTACTGGATCGGGTATAGACTTTTTCCTTGTTAGTGATCCCTCTCTTCCTCTCCTTAGTGACCAATTTTGGGTGCCTGGGATTTCTGTCCCTGCCTTCATCTTTTCCTCGATTAACCTAAGAAAGGTCTATAAACCTTTCCCTGTCCTTTATCATGACTATAAAAACGTCAACCTCGAACTTCTATCTTCTGATATTCTTTTAACTGATTTTTCACTTTTTCACACCTCGACTGATTCAGAATCAAATCTTCAACTCCTAAATAATATTCTCCTTAACCTTCTTAATAAACATGCTCCTCTTCGCTCCTTCCTCCCTCCTCCTCCTAGCTCAATCAACCTAGCTCATGAAATGCTCCACATCCGCAACCTTCGCGACTTATCTTTTAAAGCTCACAAAGCTAACCCTTCAACCATCAGCTGGAAAATCTTTTGTCACCATCGCAACCGATTCAACTTCTTAGTACGGAAAGCTAAACTTGATCTTGGGGACAAAATGTTTTCAGATTTGGCATCTTCTAAAGCAATGTGGGCTAAACTCTCTAGCATAGGTGCCATTAACTCGATTTCAGAACCCTCTTTTCTTAATCCTTCTGAACTTAACTCCCTCAACCAATCCTTTGTTTCCGCTAACTCCTTCTTACCTCTCCCCGCTACGATTCCTTCATTCCCGAACACCACAATTCCTTCTCCTTTCGCTCTCCGAGATTGAACTAGCCTTCTACTCTATCTCTTCGAACGCTGTTGGCTCTGATGGCATCCCCATCAAATTTTTTAAAATCCTTTTTCCTTTCATTCTCCCTCATATCCATCATCTTATTAACCACATCATTATGACCTCTTCCTTCCCATCCTCGTGGAAATTTGCCACCGTTCATCCTATTCCTAAGAAGGGTAGCGATGAGTTCCGTCCAATCAGTGTTCTGCCTGCTCTATCTAAGGTTTTCGAAAAAATCATAAAAAGCCAGATTATTGAACATGCTGCTGCCAATAATCTCCTTTCTGATCATCAATCTGGTTTTTGTAACCTTTATAGTACTACCCACACGCTGATTGATATCACCGATCGACTTAGACGAAATATAAATAATAAGCTCATCTCCATTCTTCTTCTTCTTGATTTTAGTAAAGCCTTTGATTCAATTGATCACGCAACTCTCATTTTTAAACTTAAATCGCAATTCCGTTTCGCTTCTTGCGCCTGTAATCTAATCTTTTCTTACCTCTCTGGAAGATCCCAATGTGTGTCCTCCGGTAATCTCTTGTCTAGTTCTATTCCCGTCCTTAAAGATGTTCCCCAAGGTTCCATTCTTGGTCCTCTTCTTTTTTCCATCTACATTAACGATATCACCTCAGTCACTAAATTTTCTATTTTCCACTTATTTGCTGACGATGTTCAAATTTTACATGCTCTTCCCACCTCTGACATCCAGCGTTGTTTCGCGGAAATTAACCATGATCTGGCTAAAATCTGTGATCTGTGATTGGGCCCATAGCAATATGCTTGTCTTGAACCCCACCAAATCACAAGCCTTACTCTTTAACTGCCCTTCTTCTCTTCGCAATCTTGGACTTGGAGTCTCTCTTGGTGGCATCTCCATTAATTTCGTTCAACACGCGATGAGTCTTGGTATTATCGTCGACCAAGATCTCTCATGGAAACCACATATCAACTATGTCATAGGCCGTGCTACTGCTATAATGAAGAAGCTTTATAGCCTTAACCATTATCTTCCCTTGCATATTAGGAAGCTACTTGTTCATGCTTTAGTTATGCCTATTTTCAACTACGGCATCGAAATATATTCTGGATGTACACAGGAAGAGATTTCTCGTCTTACTAAATCCTTCAACTGGGCAGTTAGATTTATTTTAAACCTAAAAATTCGCGATCATGTCTCTGGCTGTGCTTTCGACCTTCTTGGCACCTCGTTCTCAAATCACATCTCTACCCGCCTTCTGCTACTTTTTTTCAAAACTTTTAAATTTCATTTTTCCCCCTTCATGTTGCAATGGTTCTCTTTTTGTCCTTCTCGTCGAGTACAAAAGTCAGCCTCCCCTCTGTTTCCTGCAACTCTTTGGGCTCTTTCGTACTCAATCCGTACTTCAAAACTCTTCAACAAACTTTCCTCTGATTTAAAGAAATTCAATATTTTTATACCCTTATTCAAAACCAATATACATTCCTTTCTTAATAACGTGTAGCCCCTAATTTTATCCCCTTTCGCCTCACATCTTCAGCTCTTCACGTTCCTTTTCTTTATATTCAATATATACATATATATACAAAAAAAAATCAAATAAAAAAAGCAAGACTTATTAATAAGGGGTGTGAGTTTGAGTTTGATAAAACTCAAAGAGAGGATAGTTGAGGGAGGATGGAAGGGAGAGAGGTAGGAGGGAATAGTAGAGGATAGAGGGGGAGGGAAATTAAAATGAAAAACGTAGAAATACAGGAAAAATACGACTCGTGACAGACAGTGAAATGTGAAGAAGGGAAGCTAGGAACAGAGAAATTGAATATAAAGAAAAGGAACGTGAAGAGCTGAAGATGTGTTAAATGTATATATTTTTTTTAAGCTTTTGTAGCTTGTATATTATCTTTGTGATTCGTTTGTTCATGCACTACATATTTGTTTTATTAAACATGTGTGTATGTATATATTTATATATATGTTATTATTTTATATTGTTTTATATTTTATGCCTTAGTTGAGGACTGTGAATTATTTGATGCCCTCGTATGATTTGTACATATTGTTATTTCATAAAAAGAAAAAAAAAATTTCTGTAATTTTTTTCTTATTACTATTACTTTTGATGTATAGTAGGGTGTTAGGGGTTTGTTGTAGTCTGAATTATGAACTTTAACTTGATTTATATAGAATCCTTGAATTAAATAAATAAATTTTGTAAATTTTGAATGTATCTGGGCAAGAATTGGGCCACGGCCTGTTTGCCGTCTTCCCACCAATAAATAAATAAATAAAGTATAATATCGACGGTGTGAAACGTAATTATTATTTTATAGGTGAAATGTCATTTTATGGAATTTGTCAAAATGTTTACTTCTGATTTTAGCTTGTAAGATTCATTTCTGAGCTTTAATAAATAAGAGTGTATGTATTAATTGCGTTGATTATGATATGGATATATGTTTATATAGCATTTATTAGAAGTGACTTATTGATTGTGCCACTATGGGCTTTGAACTTTTGTTAACAAATATATATATTAAAAATATATGCACGGGATGTGATTTGCCCCCGCACGAATCCTAAATTTTGGGAATCTCTTATGAAAACTATTATCTAGCCTGTCATCAATATGACCAAAAACCTAATAAAAATACAAATATAAACAATATTTACAAAAACTTATCTTAATTTGTTGATTGGTGGACCCCAGGAAAATATGCGGCCTCCATTCACTTCCAGTATGATTTTCTTCCAAAAAAACAATACAAATTTTTCTTGATGTATCATCCAATGTGCATGGCTTTGCCAATTACGAACTTTTTCTATACTGCTAGTTAAATAATTGAAATTTTGGACATAACCTCATCAACGCGTTGAATAAATCTGATATCATCTTTTCATCCACGTAAAAAAAATGGTTTTAGTTGTATTAAAATTTACTGATGTAGTGGGTTGTCATTGTTAAAAATTTTTTTGCTTCAACTTGGTTTTTTTTTCATAAACTTTCAATAACATACAAAAAACCAGCAGCAAAGAAATAAATATAAAAAAACCAATTTGCACGTGAACTTCCTATTATTAAAAAAATCCAACTTTTTAATTCAGCTATTATTATTTTTAATTTTAACTCAAATTTATTTTTTTTCATATAAAACAGAAAGAAACTTAAAAACAAAAATGTTTTACTTTCATTTTTTTTATTAAAACACACAGATTTTCTAATTGGAACATTTTTCAAGACGTGATCTTTTGAAAAAACAAAACTGGAATGCATGTTTTTACTTGTAAAATCAAACACGGAATGAATTTTTATTATTCAGATTTTTAACATCCAAACTGATTCAACCAAAAAAAATGTGATTTTTTCGTTTGACATCTTCTAATGAAAATCGTGTAACACCAAGATTCAGCAAAAATTAGTAACGACATCTGTTCGTTAGAAATGAAAATAAAATTGGTACGTTCGTTTATTTTTTCAGTATATTCGAAATTTAACCAGCCGTTAAATATTAGAAAATTTTAAAATTATTATTAATGTAAAAATGAACTGAAACTATGGAAATAAATTTTTATTGAATCAGAAAAAGAAGATGAATTGGTTTTATTATTGTTTAGGCAAATATAGCGGACGTTACGTATTAGAAAATTTTAAAATTATTATTAATGTAAAAATGAACTGAAACTATGGAAATAAATTTTCATTGAATTAGAAAAAGAAGATGAATTGGTTTTATTATTGTTTAGGCGAATATAGCGGACGTTACAGAAACGTTAGACAAGAAAAGACGTTGTCAACGCAGACGTTTGATTCTCGTGAGAGCTTCTTTAAAAAAGACGTTATAGAATAAAACTTTTTAAGTATTTTATATTGTTCAAAAACATTGTCAGGGCTGGTCTAAAATCTAAATCTAGTTTGAACTTCTCTGGGTTTTAATTTTCATTTTAAAAACTATAAGCTAATATCAAATATAAATTTGACAGTACGGTATTTTGATATATCACTTTTATTCTAGTGTCAAGTTAGGTTTGGTTTCCCACCGGAACATTATCTTAATATAATATGAACGGTGAGAAATCAAACTAATATCAAATTTTTGCTATACTACATACTAAACTTCTACGGTGAGAAGCTAGTATAATTCAATCATTATTCGATAAAAAATATACATGTGCCAGAACAAAATCAGAAGCCATAATCTAAAAAATTTTAATGGATCATGTTCTGAACCAACTAAAACTAAACTTGTCTGTTGCTTCTCAAGATGGACGGGTCTATGCCGCAGAAGCACTTGGAACTCAATTCAGACCAAGGACCATCACAACAATTTCGACGGAAGGTGCAAATCCGACGCTCCATTTTTTTTTTTGGTAAAGAAGCTGTCAGCTGTCACTGGCCTCACTGCTTCAAATACTCCTCGTTATGGCTGGTATTGAAACAAATCCGGGACCAACTAAAACATGGCACTGTACAATATGTAAAAACATCTTATGGGCAAACACAACATCTATTCAGTGTAATACCTGCAAGGAATGGTGCCACCTCAAGAACTGCTCAGGTCTTGTCACACATAAGCAATGGACCAAGAACTACATAGCGCCATGTTGTCAAACATCAAGTCAAAATACCAACACGAGTCCACAACAAAACACATTACGAATGAACACGCTACCGGAAACTTCGAGTGATGTAAAAATTATGCAACTAATTTGCAACGGCCTCACGGATAAGATCGACAATATAATAAACTATATGTGCAATAACAATATTCTAGTCACGTTTCTCCTAGAAACAGAATTAAATGTTAGATCTAAGATTAGTGATAGTATCTGTGATTATAAAATTATAAGGCTGGATTGTAGTGCATCTCCGAAGCCACTACATATCGCTTACCAACGCCATTCAAACAAGATACAAAGTAACACACCATCCAAAATCCAATCAATATTTTAACCAAACATTCAATATAATCTAAACAAACTTTAATTAAACTTACTACAATGTAAGTCACCAGCATCTTAGTAAATCAAAAATCCAATCAATATTTTAACCAAACATTCAATATAATCTAAACAAACTTTAACTAAACTTACTACAATGTAAGTTACCAGCATTTTAGTAAATCCAAAATCCAATCAACAATTTATCCAAACAAACAACTCAAGTATTCAATCCAACCGAAATCCATAGTTCAATCAATATATCCTATCTAAACAAACAATTTAAATATCTCATTCTATATAAAATTCAAACCTAAACATTCTTAATTGAAAATAGTTACAATGTAACACAAACCCTAAAATTTTCCACAGCACACACCAACTGAAAATTCCAATAAACAAATGTTACAACATGACATTGTATTCAACAAAACAAATGTTTCACGTTTCCACACTTCCTCTCTAATAATTGAAAAACCAAATAATTCTCATCAAAACTTGTCAATAAGACAAAAATCTCCATAACTATAAATCAAATACCAAAATCCAATGCCAAAACCTTGTTGTTGTAATCCATAGTTACAAACATTGTAACATAATATGTCCATTCATAAAATTCCCGTTTGTGACAGGAAATTAATGTAAACCGAAACAATCAATTTTCTATTCTTCAATAAAAAAATTAACTAAAATATAAACGAAATGCTGAAGCAGTAATAAATTTTTTATTGCTTAAAAATTTGAATATTATTTGAATGTTAACAAATTTCCTATAAATAGTTGGAAATTTGAAACATTCGAGTCAGTTTTTAACAATACGCGAACCTTAACGGTCGTAACGAACCGCCAGAGTCCGGACCAGAGAGTCTATTTTAACTAACCAAACCGGTACGTAGTACGTTCGGGGCTACGACGAAAAAGCCCAAGTGTTCAACAAATATTGAAATTAAATTCATTTTTTAAAAGTGTTCAATAAATTAAATTCATAGTAAATTATTTTACTTCAATAAATGAAATTCATAGAGAAATTATTTTATAAAAGTGATCAACAAAAAATTGAAATTAAATTCTTAGAAAAATTATTCTATAAAAGTGATCAACCAATATTGATATTAAATTCATATAAAACTATTTAGTAAGAGAAAATTTCCCTAAAAGTTTTCAATAAATTAAATTCCACGGAAATCATTTATATTGGAAATAAATTCATAAAAAATTATTCTATAAAAGTGCTCAATAAATTAAAATTCACATAAAATTAATTCTACAAAAGTGTTCAATAAATTAAAATTTATAGAAAATTAATTCTATAAAAAGAATATCTTCTATAAGAAGAAAGAAATTAACTTGTTTTCTCTCAACACAAACGAGAACCAACATCACCGGAAAAGGACCACAAGTAGTGAGTAGCCAATTCTCCTTATTTTTAGATTTATAAAACTTTAGTGAAACAGCTGACGAATCAAAGGGACATTTGGGTCGCTTCAAATCATATCAAACACAAGATCATCTACACTTCTACAAGAAGCATACCGAGGTTCTAAACCTCCACAATTGGCGCAACCGATAGTTGTTCCTCCACAATTGGCACAGCCGGTCATTTGAGACTATACAATTAGTCCGAGTGGTCAACTGTTCTTCCACAATTGGCGCAACCGGTACTTCTGTTACTCCACAGGATAGAGGGAAAGACAAAGGTGGTGGTCTTGCCTTTATCATTCACAAAAGCGTTATTTACCGTACAACCACACTACCTGCAGTACCGGGAATGAACCGTCCATAGGACATTTATTTTATACCAAAGACTGTCTAATTCTCGGAGAAGTGTACGCGCACCATGATCTATGGCACCCACATCTAAACACTGATCCACGAGGTGAAAGCATTGCTGATCAAATTGACGGCTCCGATTTTGGAGTCCTCGACGAACCACAACCGACAAGGATAACAAACAACTCATACTCTTCTCCAGATATCTCCCTTGCCAATATGTCACTAATGCCAGTTGCAGAATGGAGAACTGAAATTGCATTGGGATCAGACCACGTGCCAATCATAATCACCTTAAGCCGTTCCATAAATCAAATAAATTACGAAAAGGACATACATTAATTTTAACAAAGCTGACTGGGAAAACTTTATAAATTTTACCGAAATTGAATTCAGTAAGCAATTTTTTACCACTTGACGCCCTCTCTGGGGAAAGACAATTCGGAGAAATTTTTAATAAGGCTAGAGCTCGCTACATACCAGCTGGCAGAATCCAAAAACTAAAACCAAACTTTCCACATGAAGCGTGTGTGCTTTCTAATCAAAGAGATGACATCCGTAAAGCAGATCCAGCCGACTCCAGGATTCCGGACCTGAACAAGCAAATTAACAAATTGGTCACGGACCATAAAAGAAATAAATGGATAGAGTTAGTGAGTAACTCAAACCTGGATACTAGCAAAGGTCTTTGGAAGGTCATTAAGGGCCTAGCTCATCCTCGACTACCACAAAATAATTGCATGATCTCCTTCGAAGATGTCCCCATTGAAAACCACAGGAAATGCGCAAACAAATTTAACATTCAGTTTACAGAAAAGCAGCGTAAACACGAGAAAGAGCCCAGATCAGTGTTGAGACACATGCGCAAACTTAACACTACACTTAATACATCTTTAAATACTCTACAGATACCAAATATCTGGCAAACGGCCGGAATCAGGCCCATCTAGAAACCAGGAAAACCTGAAGAAAGGGGAGAGTCCTACAGGCCAATATCCATTCTTTCATCGGTCGCAAAACTCATCGAAGCACTCCTGCTCCCTCAACTGACAAGATCCTGTAGTTTGGGGCCACACCAACATGGCTTCCGGCGAGCACACAGTTCAACCACCGCGCTAGACAGAATACAAAACCAGATCAGTGATGGTCTAAATCAAAAGCAACCATGCGCTAGAACAATTTTAGTCGCACTTGAGCTGTCAAAAGTATTCGACACAGTGTCGCACGCTGCTCTATTGGATGATATCTTCAATACTAACTTGCCAGGTTTAATGAAGCGCTGGTTGTGCAATAACCTCAAAGGTCGCCAAATGTATGTTGAGTTTCGTAACAGCAAGTCCAAAATGAGAGTGCTAAGACAAGGAGTTCCTCAAGGCGGAGTTCTCTCACCGTCATTATTCAATGTCTACCTAAGCAGTTTACCTACCCCACCAGAAGGAATAACTATCACGTCATATGCAGACGACTACACAGTGCTTGCAACAGGAAATAACCTGCAGCAACTCACAAATATCCTGAATACCTACATTCTGAATGATTGGTTTAAAACCAGAAAACTAAAACTTTCCACTGAAAAGTCCACTTCTACACTTTTCACCACATGGACGAAGGAGGTAAATTCAACACTAAGCATCTGCATAGACAACATACTTATTCCTACAGTAAAAAATCCGAGACTGTTGGGTGTAACATTCGACCCACTGATTAAATTCAATGCTCATGCACAACTAATAAACTCAAGATTGAACAACAGGAATAACGCACTGAAAGCACTAGCGGGTAGTTTATGGGGCAAAGATAAAAACACGATCTTAACAACGTACAAAGCAATCGGAAGACCTATTATAAATTATGCTGCACCCATATGGACCCCTCAAGTTGCTAACACTCACTGGAATAAGTTACAAACAACACAAAACGCTGCCTGGCGAACCGCAGTCGGATGTCACCTGATGGCCCACCGTGATCACTTGCCCGAGGAAAGTAACATACTGCCGGTCCGTGAACATAATGAAATGCTAGCCAAACAATATCTATTGGCCTGTCACAAAGAGCAACATCCTTGCAATGACACCTTAACTACGATAAAACCACCCAGAGACATAAGGAAGACAGCAAGATGCTTTCTGCAAGATGTCAGAGATAGTCAGGTTACTGGTAACATCGACGAATCTACATATAGAACTGGCTTAAAAACACTCCACACCAAAACGGTTGAAAATGCAATAAGGAACTATATTCCAAATCGTGTTCTAAATAGAAAGCCACCAAGGGTTACTGCCGAAGAGGTTCGGCTGCCCCGTAGCACCAGATCCATCCTGGATCAACTAAGATCCAGTTGGTCACGCATTCTAAACAAATACATGAGCAGAGTTGAACCTGAAATTATTGACAAGTGTCCCGCATGTGAGGGCACGCCACACGATCTAGACCACCTATTTAATTGTCCTAAAAATATAAATATAACTAACTTGACGAAGGAAGATTTGTGGTTCCGCCCAAGGGCAGTAGCAGTGTTCCTGAACCTGGACATGGAGCCGGAGGATTAGCACCAAACACGTCGCTACAACAACAACAACAAACTTGTCTGTTGCAAATTTTGCCACGGTTTATACAGATGCATCAAATCATAAGGAAATACAAATATTTTCGATTCTATTTTGATATTTTAGAGAACATGACGTGGAAAATGTTAGATTGTTGGAATTTTCTTCTTTACCTGAGCATCGGAACAAATATCAGAGTATATTCTTAAAAAATTTGAAAAATTTAGCCTTGCCAAAAATTTAGTTGCAGCCGCACTGATAACACGAATATCAACCAATTTATTGGTGTGTCACGTGAAAAATGTTTTAAGCAAGCTCGAATTTGAACCAGGTATGTATTGGATATTGGATTCGCAGACCATATTCTATAAATAACACAATATAAGAACTGCTGCTGATTTAATTCTAATTGATGTAAATCGTAGGGTTAAAAACATTTATGGGTATTTTACTGTACGGGTGGAGACGTTGAAGGACTTCTGCGACAAATATAAAAAACTTCTTGGATACAGTGAAACTCGCTGGCTAGCATTAATGCCAACACTAAAAAGAATTTTGAAAATGTACGAACCACTGACATCATATTTCCTAACGATTGAGAAATGTCCAGTGTCAAAGGAAAGCATTAAATGGTAAATTTATGCACAATCTAACAATAGCACGTTTTGACCGTCCCACGTTATCGCAATAGAAATTTTAATTAATTAGTATTTTGAAGAATTTTTGCATTTTGTCCCACATTTTAGCGATTTGGCTCTGGACACTTTATTCTAGCCCAACACCACCAGTAATGAAAACCTTTTATGATCAACAGAGCACGTAAAGAAAATTAGGACGATATGAAAAAAAGGAAGTTAAGATAGGTAGAACATACACTGGAAAAATCAACTAAAGATCCCTGGAGTGAGATCCTACAGTAATAGAAGAGTGAAAATACGACCAACAACATGGAGTCAAAGAAATTGTATAAAAAAACAAATAACATTTCCAAATCGCATTAAAAGAGAATTGAGTGTTTTTTAATACGGGCGATCAGTTTATAAAGTAATTTACATTGGTAAAGCAAGTCGTTATGAAATACCATCAATCACCTTAGTGTGTTCACTAATGTCATTTCTAATATTCAAATACACTAACAGTCTTTCGCGGAAAATGTAAAATAAATACAAATTTGAATTTTTGACGCTTGAATAATAACGATAAAACGTGTTGTTGTAATTAACCACTTCCATATTTCAATACAAAAGACATAGTTCTGTAAAAATTATATATCAATCATTAAACGTACTCATTTGATTGCACAAAACTATAGCGATAGTATGTTATCGATATTATCATTCCAATTTTTGACATTTTTCGAATGGAATAAATTATTTTCTTTACTTAAAAAATAATTTTATATAAAAAAACATTGAATTCGTATAAACCTACATGGAAATAAAATAAAGCTATTATTTAAATGGAAGGTGACAAGTTCTTAATGGCAGCTGGTGTAACAGCAGGAGTTACAGCTGCAGTTGTAGTTGGGGCTTTTGTATTTTGGGGTCCTCCTGGTAAATAAAACGATATATTCGTTAAATAATTATTGACATATTATTAATTTAAACCATTTTAAAGGCAATTCTCGACTGAGATCGAAAAAAGGTCAAATCGCAGGACTTCATAATTTTGGTAGAACTTGCTTCCTAAACACATTACTCCAAGGTTTAGCTTCCTGTCCACAATTTATAGCGTGGTTACAATTGCACAACAATGCAGATAAAAAAAGTTTGGTTTCATCATTATTAAGTACTTTGGAAGGTATTGCAAATGAAAAATTTTATTTATTTAACTGCACCAAAATGAGTTAAACTGTTTCAAATATTCTTTTATCAAATATCACATACAGTAATATATAACAAATATATTACCATTATTTAATTTCAGTGATAAATGGAACTCATCCTACATTAAGGGGTGATCCTTACTCGCCTGGTGCTGTGATTAGAGCACTTAGTAATTTAGGCTGGGTAATTCCACCAGACGAACAAGATGCACACGAGTTGTTGCATATTTTATTATCGTCACTCGAAGAAGAAGTAACTAGACCAAAAAAAATTGGATGTTTGTCTGATGCTCTAGGAGAGTTTGATATAATGAAAAATGATATGCCACCACCACGTCCGTCAAGTGCAATGTTATCAGATTTTTGCAACGCAGAATATGATGAGTCGACCAGTTTTATGAGACAAGTGCGCTCTGAAGCCCATACCCCGGATTCACCAATTTCAACATGTACAGATATGGATGATTCGAGCGACATTACCTTAATTGAAGAAGTTTTGGCTGCTTCACCCTATTCCCCATTAGAAAAGCGGGAAAGCCGACCAAGAACTGTTTTAAATTCACAAATAGGCAATGGGGAATTGAATAAACGATCATCTTACTCGTGCAGATCTTTAGAAAGACTGAGTAGGCGCCCTGGTAAAGTTTCTGTGTGGAGCGAGAATGCCACTTTTCAAGTCCTTCATCCATTTAGAGGTGCATTGAGCAGTCAAATGGCTTGTTTGAATTGTGGCTATAAATCACCAGTTAGATATGATAAATTTGACAGTATCTCGCTACCATTACCAGTGTTGAAGAATCATGGATTAAGCTTAGCTGTTCTTTTAACAGAATTTGTGTCATCAGAAGAACTATCAGGAGTTGTTTGTGACTCGTGCCATTTAACAGAAAATCATACAAAATCTATAACATTTGCAAAACTGCCAGCTTGCTTATGCATTCATATTGTACGAACAACTTGGCTACAAAGTGGACAAGTATGCAAACGACAGGATTTCGTTCATTTTCCTGAAAGCTTATCTATGGCTCAATATAGTTTCGTTCAACCTAGTTTAAGCAGTAGGGTACGTTTTGTCATTCAAGGTTAATGTAGATTTAATTTTATTGATGTTTTTTAATTCATAGGCTGGTACACCATGGGGATCTACGTTCTCTCTGCTTGCTTCTTCAATGCCAAACAATGGCGATAGCACCTTAGGAGCATATACATTTGGTTCAATATTACCTAGGAATTTATATAGATTACTCGCAGTAATAGTTCATTCAGGTGAAGCTAATAGTGGGCATTTTGTTACGTATCGTAGAGGAGCACTTCGAAATTCACATAAGTAAGTGCACACTTATACAACAAAATTTAATTTATTTATGGGCCAAGATTAATATATATTTCCTATATTCAGGTGGTACTATACATCGGACACTATAGTCAGAGAAGTGAGTATTGAAGATGTTTTGAGCGTTCCTGCGTATATTCTGTTCTATGATAGAGGTCCACAAAGAGGAATATAGATTTTAAAAACTATACTCAATAGTATTTTAGCTATTTAAATAACTTTAAAATTGAATCAATTTCTGAACGAAATTTCGAAAATTAAAATTTTTTGAGTACAAAACTTAAATACTCAATTTACGTAGACGATATTGTTAAACACCAAATTAGTTTAATGTTCTACAACTTTCGTCATTTATTGTTTGAATCATATATGTGATAAATTATTTTTCAGTTCTTAAATAACTTTAACATATTCAATTAATATAAACACCACACCAGTTGGATAAATTATGCCAATATGTTAGTTATTAGATAACCAAAGATTTCTAAGTCTCTTTTTTTAAAAGAATTTCTTTAATTGCTAATCACGAAATTCTTGCATTTCCTAATCTAAGATATTAAAAGTTGATTTACTTGTAAAAATTTTAATGTTGCAAAAAAACGTTCATTATTACAAATATTATTACAAATATTACAAATTGTATTACAAATATTTAAATAGATAAATAATTTAAAAATACAATGTTAAATTACTAAATGTTAAATTTAAAATTTATTTATCGCTGGTTCAATTGAATTATTTTAATGTAACACTCTGAAGAAAATACTGTAATTGCAATAAAAGTACTATCTTCTTTATAATAATAAAACAAAGTGTGTGTATATCTGTGTTCGCCAGATCCAGATAAATCTACCGCACGGAGGGATTTAAAATATTGTCAGTAAAAGGTCATTGACGGACGGCTCCTAGAACAACCGAATCGTAAAATTTTAAGCTAAATGTTGATTTAGAAATTTTCATAAAACGAAAATATTGAGAATCAAGATGATGCAGCAAATTATCCCTCTTCTAAGAAATGTTGATGAACCATGTCTTTGCAATGGAGTCTAAAGTCCGACCATAAAGATTATGAACAACGTGTCATACTCAATGGGGGAAATATGCTTCTGTCAGGCATACAAATGATGGTCACTAATATGGCATCCAAATGTAGGCGTTTACAATTTGAAATAAATCGTGATTTTGCAATGACCATATAGTGCAGTGACAAATATTTGTATGTAATACAAATATTTTCAAAACGATGCCATATGAGACAAACAGAAACTATTACCAGCAATTAAGGTCATCGATCAACTGAAGATAAATTTTAAGTTTATAATTATAAATAAAAGAAATGGTTATATTGAAGTTCATGGTGCATGTTTTGATTTCCTCTTTCAGTTTATATGTCGTTCACTAAGATTTGTGAAACAGAACCTAAAATTGTATTCAATTCCACAACAAGGAACACTCTATTTAAGAAAGCAAATTCAAATCATAATCACCATCATCCAAAAAATGATTATGAAATTGTTTTGTTTTCTCGCAAGGATAAACAATAGTAGATTGTATATTACGAGCAGAACTACATTGCTGCACATGCACGAGCAGACTACATTGCTGCTCGTGCATGAAAATTGCTCGTGCTCGAGCAATCATGTCAGAGCAGCAATGTTACTTTCTGCTCAAAGTATACATACTATTTTTTTAACGACTGCCGACAAATGCGATCAAAGTTGCAAAGGAGGCATTTATTTGTTGTTTAAAAAACGTATCGGACGTCAAGTTAAAATTTTAAATTAATAAATTTAAAATTTATACAGAGTTTGTTTATATCTATTTTTAAATAAAAATAATTTAAAATGAGCAGTAGTGATGAAAGTGATATAATATGTGTTTCACCTTATATAAAAGAAGCAGTCAACAATTTAACTTTAGATCTGTTGCCTGAAAAATCTAAAGTCCATTATGAAAAAGCTTGCCTATTATTTATCAATTGGTGTAAGAACAAAAAAAACAGGAAATTTTTATTCTGAAGATGTGTTTTTGCTATATTTTGGTGAACTATCACAGACAAAAAAGTCTTCAACAATGTGGTCAAATTATTCAATGTTAAAATCAACATTCATCGTTAAAGAAAATTTGGATATTATTAAATATAAAAGATTTATGCCTTTTATAAAAAAGAAGCCCTCAAGTTATACAGCCAAAAAATAAAAAGTGTTTTGGGGAGAAGAAATTAATAAATTTTAATATTATGTCTTTGGTTTTACTTGTGTTTTTACTTTCCGACTAAGAGGAGAAAAAATTAAAAAATGCTCGCTAAACAGCAAAAGCCAACTTTCTGTTTTAAACTGATAGATAGAAAACATTATTTTCTATGACAGTCGTTAAAAAAAATATTTGTTGTTGTATTACGTTCTTTTTCTAGAAAATTTCTACAATCATCCATTGCAGTTTCTGAAACTGTTGAAAGAATATTCTAGCTCGTAAATATTGTTGGGTGCATTGTTTTCCTGTTGTGAATCAATAAAAGTGTGGAATGCTTAATGAAACCAGGGGTTTTTGTTTACTAATCAGTAATCAAATCTAGAAGGAGATTTGAGAAAAACGTTTATCGAGTTGAGAGTAAGGTCAATTCGAAGGAAGATAGAAAAACGTGACAATTTTATTGATGTAAGCTTGATTTTCCACAGACGAATTTTATTTCAACAAAAACTAGGAGCAGACAATTTTATTTCAACAAAAACTAGGAGCAGAATAGTCGGAGATAATTCTGAAGCCGGTGCTCCACTTAGACTTTCAACCTCCGAGTACAAGTCCTGCTTGGTAGCCACTAGAGCCAACAACACACGTGCGCTCCAGCTCCACAAACAAATAATAAACAGGTTGAACTTAATTACATATTTATGCAGATTTCGTAATTTTCTAGAATTTGAATGATTAAGTGTTGCTAATGGTAAATAACTTTTACTAGCTAACCATACACGAAAGCATTGTTTACCGGATTTGTCCGCGGACATGATCAGTCGCTAAGAAATCTTTCAAAATGCAGGCTGTCAAGGGACAATGGATGCGCGAACTTATCTGTCGGAGTTTGTTCGTCGGATCTCTCCACTAACTATCGGACCGCTGTCCAATTTGTTTCAGTGGGTAAGTGGTCATTTTTGCAGTTAAATGTCATTAGCAAAATTAGCAAGCTACAGCAACATTAAATTTCCTATTTTCAGACATTTTAAATTGCGTTGTTTTAAGCAAGAAAGTAAAATTAATAAAACGAAAATTGCAAATTATACTCCAAACTTTTTTGACAGATTCGTGGTTCGTTTAATTTATATCGGATCTGTTTCGCAAATCAAAAATCCTCCAATTTAAGATGGATTATATACAATTAGCTTTGTAGCCATAAATTTGTTCCTGGACTTGGTCCGTCGTTAAGAAATATGACAGTGGACGAATCAGATCCGTAGACTTTTTGCGGATCAGGTCCTTCGAATCTCCACTAACTATCGGACCGACAGGCAAATCGTCCCACATTTGATCATTTTTATTAAATATTTAAAAAAAAAAACAATATATTCATCGAAACTAATTATTTTCGTATCAATAAAACAATAATATCATATACTCCCAATAGTTTTTGATTTCTTGGATATTGTGATTGAACATTTTATAAAAATTGATGACAAAATTCAACCCAACACAACTTTCAAATCTCAAGTTAAATAAAAGTGTGTAAAAACAAAACTAACAAAAGCAAATATACGAACATTTTAAGTTAATCTATTCTAATTCTAAAAATATCAGCCTGATAATATTAATTTTGCAAAAATAATTATGTCCTAAAAATTTTGATTTTTTTTAAATATCCATTTGATGGAACGAATGGGCGACGAACCTGATGCGCCAAAAAAGTGCGCAGATCAGCTCTCCTTTAACTGCCGTATATTTTAAGGATTTCTTAACGGCAAACGAAGTTTGCGAGGAAATCTCATTTTTTTTGTAATAGGCAAGTTATGGCAGTCATTTTTTGAAGGCCGGCATTACTTCCGAGTCCTACTGTAGTCGTGATCTACCTCGTTTACCCCCTGCGGTACTAACATACATTTTAACTAACGCTCCTCTTCAAACCAAGCACTCTTAGTGAAGCGGTACAACATATTATATCAGGACTCACACAAGAAGCTTCCTGATTTCAAAGTTGTTTCATGTCCTTTACTCCATGATCTGTTTCTAGACTTTTAAGAGTATCAAGGGCGCTCAATTCGTTTCGGTAGTCTGGCCTTTTTTCATGTCCACGATTACTTTGCTCTGTGGAGAATATGTTAACACAAAGCCTAACCTATTGAGGATTTCACCCTTAGTAAAATTAGCCTGAAAAAAAATTGAGTTACCGGGCGTTACCAACAAGGAGGTACAAAGGAACGTAGGAACAAACAGACAGTCCATTCTACAGCTTAACAATTACCACCCTGGGGTCCTATTCCCGAACACATATTTGTCAAACGACAATATTGTCAATTTCACCAAAATGCTTAACAACTTTGTTTAAAAATGGTATTCTGTAACACATACTTGTGATCCTTAGACACAAACCAATTACAACAAATTTTTACAAAATTATAACAGATTTTTTGTACTAGATTCGTACTTTTGACAACTAAATCTTTTAATCTTAAAAGATGCAAAATAAAATAAAAATATATTTAATAAATAAATATGTTTTAATGATATTTATATGAAAATATGATTGTTTAATATTATTAAAGATTTAATTTTGCGTAATAAATTAATTTTTACGTCAATCGATGAAATTTGTATAAAAAAGTCAACACACAAAACATAAAGCAAAATTGTGATTTTGACAGTAACTATATTGTTCTTGTCCGATTCACAATATTGTGTTGAATTTTCACCAAATTGGTGTTACATAATACGAAATTCACAATATTGTGTGAATTTACAATATTGTAATGACATTTATGTGTTCGGGAATAGGGCCCCTGATCCCGTATGTCTATTCACAAGATCAAAAATAGGTTAAAAAAAATATAAAACTAATTTCATATAAAATATAATTTGTATTACTTTTTAAATATTTCTAAAACCTTATCCACCATAACTAAATAACCGTTGAATATTATAAACCTGGGCCCCTATTCCCGAACACATATTTGTCAATCGACAATATTGTCAATTTCACCAAAATGTTTAACAACTTTGTATAAAAATGGTATTTTGTAACACATATTTGTTTATATTAGACACAAACCAATTTTAACAAATTTTTACAAAATTATAACAGATTTTTGGTACTAGATTCGTACTTTTGACAACTAACTTTTTTAATCTTAAAAGATGCAAAATAAAAAAAAAGTATATTTAATAAATAAATATGTTTTAATGATATTTACATAAAAATATGATTATTTAATTATTCAATATTATTAAAGATTTAATTTGGCGTTATAAATTAATTTTTACGCCAGTCGATGAAATTTGTATAAAAAAGTCAACACACAAAACATAAAGCAAAATTGTGATTTTGACAGTAACTATATTGTTCTTGTCAGATTCACAATATTGTGTTAAATTTTCACCAAATTGGTGTTACATAATACGAAATTCACAATATTGTGTGAATTTACAATATTGTGATGACATTTATGTGTTCAGGAATAGGGCCCCTGTTCCAAATTAAAACTATTTCGTAAGAAATTTAGGTAGACCATTTTCGTCCAATAATGATTCGCTATTGTTCAAAAGAGATGGTCCTTCACCTACTTTTGTATGAATAATATACTTTAATTGATTTTTAATACTTGGTTCAGTTGATAATTTATTCAATATATTCTGCAAAAAAAACAAGGTTGGTATGAAATAGTTTAATAAAAACTGTTTAAATTATATACCTCATCGATTTGGGAATTTTTTAAATCAATTGAAATCCCTTTGATGTATACATCACTATCATTCATATCATTAGGAAAACATTTTTTTATTAAATATAAAAATTGCGGCACTTCTTTTTCCAATAAATAGAGACATGCGTTTGGTCCAGCATCAAAAGTATAAGCCACTTTAACCTCCCCGAAAGCACCATTATATTTATGAACTAAATTAACAATTGCATGAGATGTATCATTCATATAAACGCACGGTGGATATGTATCCAAACATATGGAATGAAATTGATTACTATCCTTCATCGTTATTACACCAAATTTTTCGAAGTTTTTATTTTTAATTGAATCTATGATATTTTCTATCCGTTCAGGGACACATTTTTCAGCACGAACCTTAAGAAGATCTGAAGTTTTTACACTTCTCGACATTCCACCGGTAGAACTTGTTTTTTTTTTCTCGTCGTTTACAACTAAAATTAGAACTCTCATTTCTTTCCAATGAGATGATGGAGCTATTTGAACGGCCACTGAATCTGTTCCATCTATTAAATTTCCCCTTTTCCATTGAACAAAGCCTCCATAGATACTGCGGCATGCAGAACCACTTCCTTGTCTAGCAATTGATGATATTTCTGACGTTTCTATTTTGTATAAACTCGCTAATGAATAAACAAAACATGCATATCCAGCTGCACTTGACGCCAATCCAGCAGCAGTAGGAAAATTGTTTTCTGAGCATACATGAATTTTCCAACCCAAGATGTCTTTTGGTGAATTTCCATTTTCTTTTGCGCGTTTCTTTACTACAACAACAAAAATCAAACATCGTTTAGAATGTTAAGTTGAACATATTTTGGGTAGGTTAAACTCAACAAGATTATATTTCCTTCATTCCATTATATTCATTATATATTGAACTTCTCCTGGTGTAAGGATGGTCTTTGTGGAGAATAAATTTAGAGAAATTTTCAATTAAGCAAAAGCCCGCTATACTCCTTTTGGTAGGATTCAAAACGTTAAACCCGATTTCCCGATTTGCCACCCGAAGCGTGCGTACTTGTCACACAAAGAGATGACATCTCTAAAGCTAATCCTAGAATTCCAGACATCATCAAGCCTCAACAAGCAAATTAGTCAAACAGTACAAGAGAAATAAATGAAGAGAGCTGATCACAAATTGGAACTAATAAAAATAAAGATGAGAGTATTACAATATTGTTAAAACATTTTCGCAAACTGTGAACATCATTTAATCGAAAGAAGTTGAGAATGCAAATAGAAAAATCAAGCAATCAAAAACTATCGAAGCTGATGGCATCTCATTTATCATGCGCAATGAATCTTGGAATATTCCGGTTTTGTAGGATAAATAACAAATTTTAGTTAGAATTGGTGCTAATTTCCTACTAAAGTTTTAAAGAATAATGGATGGCATACCATCTGGATATTACGATATAATTTTCTATGGTTAATATTAATAAATGGTCTGGTAGTTCAAGAAATTGTTTAACTTTTGTCTAGGTAGTCCTATAGTCTAGGTAGTCTATCATTTCTGTGAGACAACGATAGTTCGCAAATGTCAGTGCCGTGATAAATATTTTTACTACTCCTAATTATATATATGGATTAAAATTTAAAATATACAAGAATTACGATTTTTGCTTTAAAGTGAAATTGATTTAATGTTTTTAAAGCATATCTTAAAAAGAGCTGTGCAAAAAAATGTAATGACCATCGCCTCATTAGTTTAATGAGTCATGCGCTTAAGATTTTCTTACGAGTAATTCATGCAAGAATAGCGTCCAAATGTGAACAAGCAGCTGGTGTTACACAATTTGGTTTCAAGGTTGGTTTGGAAACTCGTGAAACTCTTATCTGCACCAAAGAACTAATACAAAAATGTAGAAGTGAACAAAGACGTTTTTATTGGCTTCATAGATTTTGAAAAAGCTTTTGATCGAGTAAAGCATGATAAAATGGAAGAGATATTAAAGGAAGTTGGTATTGATGCATATATTATTCAATGTATTAAAAGTTTATATTGGAATCAGAGAGCTGAAATAAAAATTGGTAACACTGTCACGAACAGTATTGAAATATGCAGAGGAGTGAGGCAAGGATGTATATTGTCGCCACTGATCTTTAATATCTATGATGAAGAAATTTTCATTGCTGCCACCCAAGACGCTGAAGAAGGTATAAAAGTAAATGGTGTAAACATCAACAATGTATGGTACGCGGATGACAACAATATTGGCTGATAATCTCATCGATTTACAGAACTTATTAAACAAAATATTTGTTCATAGTAGAAGCTACGGGCTGATCTTTAATATAAAAAAAACGAAATTCATGATCGTGTGCAAAGATAAAGTTCGTTACACTAATGCTAGAATTATAATAAACCGGGAAAATATTGAACGTGGCACAAACTTCAAATATCTTGGATGTATGTTGAACGAGGAGTGGAATCCAGTTAATGAAATTAAAGGCAGAATTGAAATGGCACGAAATACTAGATGGTATGGACAGTACAATACAGTGACTTATGTTCCGATAGTCACTTACATCCAATGTGGATAGCAGCAGAAGAAGAAAGCATATCTGTTAATTTCGCACTTCTATTCACTAGATTTAGAATTTAATAGTGAATCCACGTCAAGTAGTAAAAGCGCTCCAGAGAAGTTTTTATGATTCAAAGAGGAAATTATATTTAAATTTTGTTTACTTTTTAAAAGCAAATGTGAAATACGTATGTATTATGAAAAAAAAAAAAGAAATATATAAATAAAGCGTCATTTGGAAATTGATTGATATCGATATTTAGATTTTTTTGTAAACAATTGAATTAACCATTCAACCTCGTATATATTTTTTTCAATTAAGTAATGGAATATATTTTAGGTTGCATATTATTTACCGAAATAACAATTTCGTATGAATAGAAAACTTATGCCATTATTAGTGAAAATTAACAGTTAGGCATAAAGTCGAGTGGCCAGAAGTACTTTCGTTAGGTGTTTTGAGACACACAATAACAACTTTAAAATAGAGTTTTATGAGCTATAACATAAATTAAATAATTTTAATGTGTAATCCATTTCGTACCTCAAAACATTTGGTCACTATAAATAAAGAGAGTACTTAACGTATTGATTTAAGATTTATATTTACATTCTTTTAGACAATTTAGAAGGCGTGGATTGTTAAATGATTCTTCTTTTCTATTTAACCAAATTTTGTTTTCTTTAAACTGTGGCCCTGCTGTTATTGTAGTCTTAGCATACATCTGCAATTGAGAAAATAAAGTTAAGAACTTATCGTATCTATGTAGATAGTAAAACTAACGTAGTCTGTTGATAAAGTAGCACTTAAAGAGTCGTTCAAAGGTAAAATTAGCTCTTCATCCCTTTTACCCCCTAAAATCGAATATAAAATTATATTTCGGTAAAGTTCAGCCAATCTCAAATATTATGTACTTACAGTATTTTATAACAGCGATATTTACAGGAGCTATGCATGTTACTGAATCCATATTCTATCACTTTATTTAATATTATATTAATATGCTTTTGTACACAAAACAAAATCACAAATGTTTCACGTCATATATACTAGAAATTCCGGCTGTGACTATCTACACGGTCCGCGGTATGTGCGCGGTATACCGCAATAATAAGGCGGTATGCCGCAATAATAATGCGGTGTACCGCAATAATAACGCGGTACACCGCACTATTAATGCGGGCTTTAATATATCAACGCATTGCATCGCTATAGTAATACGGTGTACCGCATCGACTATCATATCAACAAACACAGGCCGCTTGGAATACATTTTTGATAAGTAGACAATAGAATTTATTGACAATTTTTATAATGGAAAAAAATTTGCAATTCTATTCTATTTAATAATTTATTATTCAATTTGTGGGACTTTTATTGGATCAAAAACCCAATTTAAGATTTAATATATGCTGTGGTTGATTATTTTTAATAAGGTGGTAAAGTTTGTGGAAGAAAGCATTGTAAAGGCTAAAATTCACAAAAACAATGAGAATTCCATACAAATTTTACAGAAACAGAATTTTTTGCTGTCAAATTTGTATGAAATTCTGTTTCTGTTTTATGTGAATGCCCGGCTTAAACGATGAATTTTGTGTTAAATATGACAAAAATGTCAATGTTTATGCTATGTGCATGCCATATATTAAAATTATTTGTATAAGACAAAAGATAATCTAGATTACAAGCTTGTATATGTGGGCACGATTACTTGAACTTTAAGGCGCAAGCGGGTTTTGTTTTTTTTAGGATAGCTTGAGAAGCAAATTACAAAAATTTTTTTTGAAAATCAGGTCCCGGGACTAAGATAAAGACCTTAGAAAAAACCGTACAAAAATACACTTGCATATGTTGCAATTCAAATGACGTTTAATGTTATTTTTGATATACATAATACAATTTCAAAGAATCTACATGAATAAATTAAAAAATAATAATTATAATTTCAGAGGGTAAATGAAGTAAAAGGGACAGTTTTGATCTTGATCAGTGAGTGATTTCTATATCACATAAAAATCTCGGCGCCTAAGTAGAAGTAATATCCCCCGAAACGTATCCTGGTCTCGTTCAAATCTTCAATATGTTTCAACTACCGTTTTCTTCACCTTGGGATAAACCGGTTGCCGAAGAACAATTTACAGAGTAATTTGGAATAAATTAAAATCAAATATGATTTTCATTTTTTTTCAGCCTATATTATCGGACAAGGGCATAATAAAACAAACAAAAAATTATATATTTTTTAAATTTTAGGTATTTTAGGTATAATTAAAAAATATTATCATGACTCGACATGAACTTACAACTATCTACAAATTCTACAAAATTACGAGCATGCAGCAGAGTTAGGGTAACCAATATAAATTTTAGCCAATCCGGGACGAAAAAAGCCATATTGGTATATTTTTGTATAATGACTTTATGCGCATTTGTCAATATGTTCTATATTCGTTTTTTTAGCAAATTACTTTTCGTGAATTTGAAATCTTTGTAAGAGTCAAAGACAAAGCGATATTGCATCTTGAAATAACCTTTGCTTTTAAAGCATCAAACTTGTTCAGTCGCTGCATTTATTCCCGGCAGGCACGAATTAGTTCCACTAATATTATTATATTTTTGAATGGAATGTGATTATCTGCCAAATGGTCGGCCCATTTTGTATCAATCCTCAAGTTGCTGTTGGTCCATTCGCTAGTTTTTCAGTGTTTACATACTGTTTAAGATAGGTCAAATCATGGAATAAATTATTTTCCATTTCGGTAATTTCGTTCATATCAAAATATTTACGAAACACATGGACATGTTTTTTTCGATTCGATGTCGCTCCATTTAACATCACTAATGAGTTTAATAATTCATTTAAAATGACAACTCTCTGAAAATTGAGTGCTTCAAAGCGATCAATATTCCACACAATTGGAGTAAAAATTTACCCATGGCCAATAAACCATTCTTGAGTTACAGCCCCAGAAGAAAGTAATTCGTGGTCGGTTCGTGCTTGACACTTCACAATGAGATCACGTATATCTTCTGAAACTTCCACTGCAGTCTTTTTCTTATTCAACACGTTTTACAGCGTTATGAAAAACGGAGGCTTGATTATGTAGAAAGAAAAGCAAAGCCCAGACTTCTCATCTTAAAAAACTTGAATGGTTCTTGGCATTTTTCGCAACACCACCATAGCCCTTTATTGCAAGCACCTCTGTTTTAAGTTCAAAAAACCTTTACAAGGTTGTTCATAAGCTCTTTACTGTGTCTAAAACATTTATATGTCATCAGAAAGTAAAATAGTTATATATTATTACCCCAGCCAAATGTATTTAGTTGCTCGTTTTGATCCCTAACCTCGTGGAGGTTGATGGTTTACATACAAATAAACTGTATGTTCTATTTAAGAACTATGTCAGAAAGTAGTCTAACCTGAAGGGTTAGACATGATTTGTTTAACTGATGCGAGCAGTTCATGAGCATTAATGTAAAATTGTTTAAGCGCAATCATATTTTTTGTGTTCAGCAGTATACTAAGTGTATCTGCTGCTAAACAACCGTCAAATTCATTTTCAAGTAAGGACGATTTAAGATCGTTCCTTAAGGTCTCGTAATTAGTAAAATCCAGAAGAACATGTAATGCGTATCATCCACATCACATGTTGTGCCTAAAGCATTGTCCGTAACATCAACACGCTTCAAGTACTCTCTAAATTTGCCGTGTTCAGTTATAAACTGGACCATAGGACATGTCATAGCTACCTTATTCGTGCCTAAAGCAAAAGTTAAATCGCTGATAAAAAGATACGTATGCCTTCCCGTATCTGAGACCTCCCAACGTGCCTTCCATTCATTGAGGGTCTCCTGGTGCAGTCCCTTGTTTATTTGCTTGCTTTCAACTCTACTGTTTGTGTTGACAGCACGGTTGTATAATTTGGGATTGTGCCCGTAATGACCTGAGTCGGGGTTGTAGAAATGGATCTGTAACCTCGGATCATGCGGAGTAACATATTTCTTTGAGCGCTTAGTAACTGTGCATTATACTTAACGTTAGTTCGCCCATACTAGCCAGCTGAGCAGTACAACATAATAGATTCCACTACGATCTTATAAATAAGATGGAGTGTATTTCTATCAAGACTTCACCATTCATGAGATAACCTTGTGAAGCTGTGGAAGAGGAACTTGGATTTCTAGCATATTCGTGTAACATGACTTGATACGCTCATCCTCTCATCCGAGTCAACACCCAGGTATCTGGTAGAGCTGACGATTTTGATTGTTTTTCTATTAACCTTAATGGTTGGTGGTCTAGCTCTGTCGTACTTGCCCTTTAGCTGTAGTATAAGAGGTTTTTGCTCCGATAAGCTTAATTTGTTTCTTCTGCACCAGGAATAAAAAGTCATACTGAGCCAACCGAACCGTTGAGATAATTGTAAAATTCTTTCTATTGGGAGCATAACCGCCAAGCATCTTGTTTTGCTTGCGCCAAGCTGTCGACGAGTCAAACTTATGCTAAGTCAAACAAATTTTATTGGAATTTTTTTTAATATCTCATAAAAAATATTGTATGGTAACGAGTCAAACTTATGCTAAGTCAAACAAATTTTATTGGAATTTTTTTAATATCTCATAAACATCTCATTGGTGCTAGAAAAACGGAACAATTCGGGACTTTTTTAATATTCCGGGACAATTTCCGGGGCATTTTCAATGCGGGACGGCAGACTTAAATCCGGGACTGTCCCGGACAATCCGGGACGGTTGGTCACCCTAAGAAGATTTTGGATTCTGATCGGTTTTGTCAATTTTTTGTCAACGTCTAGACAAAAATAAGACATAATAAAATTTTGCTTTTGCTTGATTTACACAAGAAAAACTAAACGATAAACGTTTGTCTGAAAGAAATTCATGCATTCTAAATGTTTTAGTTATATATATTGCGGGGTTTTTTGCAGAATTGACAAAATAGTTTTGTAGAATTAGACAAAAAATTCACACAACCGATCAGAATCCACACTCAGTACCAGTAGCAAATAGAATTCATATGTATATTACTTGAAGAAAATGGAACTGCAAGTCTTTTTTCAACTCTAGTTAAAAAAATTGTTGAGGATTATGGACTAATGAAGCTCGTTTTCAAACTTCTAAATATTATGGTTGATTGTGAATGAATTGAATGTGATCTCTCCCGAACTGATAATGTCGCATTCACAATACATCAATGATGAACAGGGAACCAGATTTTGAAATGGCAAAGTCAGGACAAAATATATATATTTTGGGACCTTTGTTGTTTTCAATGTTTATCAATGATATTTCCAAATCTTGTCGCTTTTCTATGGTCCATCGTTTTGCTGGTAATGTCCAACTTCTGTATACTAAGCCCCGACTGAATTTAAATGACTACATTGAAGAACTTAATAGTGATCTTAAGTATATTCTGCTTTGGGCCGTTGAAAATCGGCTTTCCTTAAACCCTTCTATAAATTGCATTGTTGTACAACTCCTGCCCTAAAGCTGCTGCTTGCTGCTCATTTATACAGCTGAGCAATGATATAATATCCTTTTCATCTCGAGCCAAGAATCTGGGTGTTATTTTTGATGATAGGTTGGACTGGAAACCGCGTGTTAACTCACTGGCTGGTAAAATTATTGGTATTCTAAGAAGGCTGCGTTGTGTCAGTTGTTACTTGCCCTTTCGGAAGCTAGCTAGTATTGTTGTTGTAGTGACGGTGTGATGGTGCTCTTCCGACACCATGTCCGGATTCAGGAACTCTTCTACGGCCCTTGGGCAGTACAACAAATCTTCCTTCCTCAGGTCAGTTGGTTTTTCTGGACAATTGAAATTGCATCATGCGGCGTGCCCTCACATTCGGGACACTTGTCAATAATGTACTGGTCAATTTTATTCATGTAGTTATTTAAAATGCGTGACCAACCGGATCTTAACTGCGTTAGAATGGATCTGGTGCTGCGCGGTAATTTGACCTCTTCCGCAGCGACTATTGAGAACTCGATTTGAGGCGTAGTTCTTTATTGTGTCTTCAACAACTCTCGTATGAATTATTTTAAAGTCCGTTTTGTACGTTGTTATGATTGTGTTTTTTTCTTTGTCCCATGAGCTACCAGCTAATGCTTTCAATGCATTGTTTCTGTTTTTCAATTTCGCGTTCACCTGTTGAGCATTGAATTTAAGCAGTGGATCGAATATGATCCCCAACAGTCTCAGATTTTTTACCGTGGGATTGAGCACGTTGTCAATGCAGTAAGTGTTGTGTTTGCCCCCTTGTAAAAAAAAAATGATAGAAAACGATAGAAACCCAAAGACCGTTTTCTATCGTTTCCTATGCGGTTTTTGAATGAGAATTACTGGGTTGGAATCGTTTTTCCCCATAGGAACGGATGCAAAATCTTGCGTTTTGCCTTTTGTGGCGGATGCAATTTTTATCGTTTTTGGGTGTTTCTTATCGTTATTTTCCAATAGAAATGAAAATCTAGTGAAAAAATAGAACCGTTTTCTATCGTTTCCTATGCGGTTTTTGAATGAAAATGGATGGGGCTGTATCGTTTTTTTCCGTTAGAATGTTTGTATAGCTTTAATCGTTTCCTATCGTTTTTTGGTAGATTATCTGAATCGTTTTCAATGGGATATTTCACATTATTTTATTTTCTGTTAATTCCTATCCATTTTAATCGTTTCTTATCGTAAAAGCCAAATTTTAGTGCACAACCCTATCGTTTTGAATCGTTTTCAATGGGTTATTTCACATTATTTTTTTCTGTTAATTTCTATCCGTTTTAATCGTAAAAGCCGAATTTTAGTGCAATATCCTATCGTTTTGAATCGTTTTCAAAGGGTTATTTCACATTATTTTTTTTGTTTATTCCTATATCCGTTTTAATCGTTTCTTATCGTAAAAGGCAAATTTAGTATAATATCCTATCGTTTTGAATCGTTTTCAATGGGTGTTTTCACATTATTTTTTTTTTCTGTTTAGAAATTTATTGCAAAACTAACACGAAACATCAATACGTTGCCGGAAAATCATAACAGATCATAAATCAATATAATTTAGTGAAAAGATGATGGGTAGCGGAATCCGAAATTCGACGCCCACGCCGTGCTGCCCGGGTAATGCTAACACATTTAGGTTGGTGTATTGGAGACAAGCAGAGTAAAAACTGCTTAGTCAATGACGCTACATTATGGCGAATTGCCTACATATTGGCCTTAAAACCAATGCGACTCAAGCGCATGTTCTCCATGTCAGGGGCGGCTTGGAGCGGGCGTCTGTCTTGGATCAAGCGGCAATTGCTATATAAACATATGAAAATGGTTTTTCTGGTAACCTTAAGATGCAGAACGAACCCACTCACGATAATTTGGGTTGGGCCTAAGGTTAACACCCTAACCCCGGAAAAAAAACTTTGTTAAATTTGGAAATCAGAAAGAGAATAACAGACCTGGATTTCAAAATAGAATTTTACCTGGACGTGAAAAAGGACCAGACTACCGAATCGGAACGTGGAACGTGCGCAGTCTGAGTGCTCCTGATGGTCATATAAGTCTAGAAACAGAGGTTGGTAGGTATAGGATGGATATCATTCCTCTGCACGAAATTAGACAGCCGATAAACGGAAAACAAGATATGGATAGTCACTCTCTATACTGTAGTGGTCATCCTTCTCGAAGAGAATTTGGAACTGGCTTTCTTGTTGGTGCACGCATACAAGAAGCCGTGATGAAATTCATCCCGGGCAGTAAGAGGATCTGCTAAACCTACTAAACACGTTGGTGTACGCGGTACATATAACAATATTTCTCTTATTGCCGTGCGAGCACCTACTGAAGCTAAGGCTGTCGACGAGAAGGATAATTTCTACATAGCACTGGAAGAGGTTATGAAACAAACACCAACACGTGACTTCATTATGGTTCTTGGTGACTTTAATGGGCAGGTTGGAAGAGATATCTCTTGTGGAAATGTGGTGGGTCCCAACAGAATGTAATTGAATTCGAATGATAATTGTGATAGAATGACTGAAATCCAAAGTTAAGCTACCGCAACGCTGGAAAATAGCACTAATATGGATGAATATTTGTACTTATGTATGTTGTTTATAATTATTTTAAAAGTTCCGCAGTATAAAATGTCATTTAAAAAAATATTTTGATGTTTTATTCAAATAAAAACAAGAACTGATTGTAGAATTTAACATGTACGTACTTCTAACATATGGAATAATAACATGGACTTCTGATTATAATAATTAATCTGCACTTCTGATTCTGGTTGTGTATATATGTATCAATTTTTGATATTAGATTATTGTATTATTTTCTTTGATTTCCTCTAATTTATTTAGAAGAATTATTATTTTTTGTTTTAATATTTTTAAGTATTAGGTTTCAATAATATAATAAAATTGAAACATTGGAGAACATATTAAAATTAAAAACGAAAAATTTAAAATTTTATCGGAAAAATTAGATTCTCAAGATGTATTACAATTCAAAAAATTGATTCTACAAGTACAAAACACTGTTTAATAGAAGTAGTTTAACTGTCAGTTAAATTTAACTCGAGATTTTTTGTTGCGAAGAAACCTAATTTCTTAATTAAACTTAGTTTAAACTCGAGTTAGATTTAACCAAGGTTTAACTTTGTGTGAAGAAATTGGGAATTAGTAGTGTAGGATGCTACACTGTGTCGAATGATTTTGATGGGTCGAGTGCAACTAGTATTGTTCTAGCACAGGGTTGTTTTTGGTTCAGAGCATCACAGATTTGATGTTGAATCTTGTGAAGAGCGGTGGTTGTACTATGTGCTGTCCCAAAGCCATGTTGGTTTGTCGCCAAATTGCAAAATCCATTTAACCAAGGTAACAGAAGTGCTTCAATTAGTTTTGCAGCCGATGAAAGGATGGAGATCGTTCTGTAAGATTCTCGCCTTTTCTTCAGGTTTTCCAAGTTTCAAGATGGAGCTTATTCTTGCTGTTTTCCAGTTATTTGGTCCCTGGAAAGTATTTAGCGATGTGTTGAGTGTGGTAGTGAGATAGTTCAATCCTTTGGGTTCAATGTGTTTTAGCATGATGACTCAGAAGCTGTCGGGTCCAATAGTTTGGATGACTTAGTTTTCTTTAAAGCATTCCCAACTTCTTTTTTGGAAAATGTGATATCCTCTAAATTTTCAGTATTTAGTGTGCCCAGATGTCTCAATACTGACCTTGTTTTCTTTTCATGTTTACAGCTTGGCTTTTCTGTAAACTGTGTGTTAAATTTAGTTGCGCATATCCTATGGTTTTTGGATGGGATATCATCTAAGGTGGTCATGCAGCTATTTCCCGGTTGTCGAGGATGAGTTAAGCTTTTTATGACCTTTCAGAGACCAAAACTTGACTTGCCTTGGACCAACACTTGACTTACTCACTAGCTTTTTCTATTTATTACGTTTGTGTTCCGTAACTAACTTATTAAATTGATTATTTAGTTCCTTATTCTAGTGTCATCTGGATCTGCCTTGCGTATGTCATCTTTTCGAGTGGGAAGAACACAAGCTTCCAAGAGAGGGTGTTGTTCAGCAATGCTTTCGCCTCGTGAATCGGTGTTCAAGTGTGAGTGCCCTAGATCGTGGTGAGCATTCACATCTCCGAGAATTAGACAGTCTTTTGTATAAAACAAATGTCCTATGGACGGTTCACAGCTGCTTACTGGTGGTATATAAATATTGACTAGAGTTATCTCTGTATTTCCGGATTTTATTATTAACAACCTAGGTGATTATTAGTTCCCGGTACTGCTGGCAATGGGCGGAAGCTAACGGTTTTGTGAATGATAAAGGCAAGGCCACCTTTGTCCATCCCTCTATCTAGCCTTAAAATTCTATAATCACAGATATTATTACTAATCTTAGATCTAAAATTTAGTTTGGTTTCTTGCAAAACCGCGACTATTATATCATCTATCTTGTTTATGAGGCCATTGCAATTTAGTTGCATTATTTTCACATCGCTTAGGGTTTCTGGGTGTGTGTTCATTCCCTTTGTGTTCTGGTGCGAGATCATGCTTGAATGTTGACTTGATACATGGCAACAGGGCGCTATATAATTTTTGGTCTATTTATTGCTTATGTGTGGCAAAGCCTGAGCAGTTCTTGAGATGACACCATTCCTTACAGCTGTTACACTGGACAGATGTAGTGTTTGCCTTAAAATGTTTTTACATATTGTACAGTCATGTTTTAGTTGGTTCAGAATTTCTTTCAATACCAGCCATGACGAGGAGACGAGTTTAAAGCAGCGAGGCCAGTGACAGCTGCTTCTTTATCCAAAAATTGGAGCGACGGAGTTGCACCTTCCGTTAGAATTGCTATGATGGACCTGGGTCGAAACTGCGTTCCGAGTACTTCTGGGGCTTCCGTTCATCTTGAGAAGCGCTAATATTGTCACTGGTATGGCCCCTTATTGACTATGGTCTTGAGATTGTTTCGGGTTCTATGAATGATACCTTTATAGTGCAGCGGAGCGCCTTTAATTATGCTACTAAATTGGTATATAGCTTAAAACCTAGAGATCATATATCCCCTTTTGTCCCTGATTTTAGCATACAGAAGTTGGATATTATCAGCAAAAAGATGAACCATAGAAAAGCGACAAGATTTGGAAATATCATTGATAAACATTGAAAACAACAAAGGGCCCAAAATATATATATTTTGTCTTGACTGTGCCATTTCAAAATCTGGTTCCCTGTTCATCATTGATGTATTGTAAATGCGACATTATCAGCTCGGGAGAGATCACATTCAACCATAGTTTTTAGAAGTTTGAAAACGAGCTTCATTAGTCCATAATCCTCAACAATTTTTTTAACTAGAGTTGGAAAAAGACTTGCAGTTCCATTTTCTTCAAGTAATATATAAATTCTATTTGCTACTGCTACTGAGTGTGGATTCTGATCGGTTTTGTGAATTTTTTGTCTAATTCTACAAAAACTATTTTGTCAATTCTGCAAAAAACCCCGCAATATATATAACTAAAACATTTAGAATGCATGAATTTCTTTCAGACAAACGTTTATCGTTTAGTTTTTTTCTTGTGTAAATTTGGCAAAAACAAAATTTTATTGTCTTATTTTTGTCTAGACGTTGACAAAAAATTGACAAAATCGATTAGAATCCACACTCTGCTGCATGCTCGTAATTTTGTAGAATTTGTAAAAAGTTGGAAGTTCATGTCGAGTCATAATAATATTTTTTAATTGCTATACCTAACATTTAAAAAATATATAATTTTTTGTTTGTTTTATTATGCCCTTGTCCGATAATATAGGCTGGAAAAAAAATGAAAATCATATTTGATTTTAATTTATTCCAAATTACTCTGTAAATTGTTCTTCGGCAACCGGTTTATCCCAAGGTGAAGAAAACGGTAGTTGAAACATATTGAAGATTTGAACGAGACCAGGATACGTTTCGGGGGATATTACTTCTACTTAGGCGCCGAGATTTTTATGTGATATAGAAATCACTCACTGATCAAGATCAAAACTGTCCCTTTTACTTCATTTACCCTCTGAAATTATAATTATTATTTTTTAATTTATTCATGTAGATTCTTTGAAACTGTATTATGTATATCAAAAATAACATTAAACGTCATTTGAATTGCAACATATGCAAAAGTGTATTTTTGTACGGTTTTTTCTAAGGTCTTTATCTTAGTCCCGGGACCTGATTTTCAAAAAAAATTTTTGTAATTTGCTTCTCAAGCTATCCTAAAAAAAACAATCCGCTTGCGCCTTAAAGTTCAAGTAATCGTGCCCACATATACAAGCTTGTAATCTAGATTACCTTTTGTCTTATACATATGATTTTAATATATGGCATGCACATAGCATAAACATTGACAGTTTTGTCATATTTAACACAAAATTCATCGTTTAAGCCGGGCATTCACATAAAACAGAAACAGAATTTCATACAAATTTGACAGCAAAAAATTCTGTTTCAGTAAAATTTGTATGGAATTCTCATTGTTTTTGTGAATTTTAGCCTTTACAATGCTTTCTTCCACAAACTTTACTACCTTATTAAAAATAATCAACCACAGCATATATTAAATCTTAAATTGGGTTTTTGATCCAATAAAAGTCCCACAAATTGAATAATAAATTATTAAATAGAATAGAATTGCAAATTTTTTTCCATTATAAAAATTGTCAATAAATTCTATTGTCTACTTATCAAAAATGTATTCCAAGCGGCCTGTGTTTGTTGATATGATAGTCGATGCGGTACACCGTATTACTATAGCGATGCAATGCGTTAATATATTAGAGCCCGCATTAATAGTGCGGTACACCGCGTTATTATTGCGGTACACCGCATTATCATTGCGGCATGCCGCCTTATTATTGCGGTATACCGCGCACATACCGCGGACCGTGTAGATAGTCACAGCCAGAAATTCCGTTAGGTTTTGTTGTTTAACAAATGTCAAATTGATACGTTTACACTATAGTTTTCCAAATTATTTTACTGTCACGACTAGGTAGTGTTCGGTCGTGCAATTTGATAAAAAAGATTTTACTGAATTTTGGAATATTTTTGAATTTTGATGAAATCTCAAGGCTTTGAGATATCAAGACTTCGGTTTGTGTTAAGGATTTTTAAATAGTTTTCACCCAAAAGTTTGTACGAGGATATTGTTTTTAGTTTTGGCCAGCGATATATATATTAAACATCAAACTGTAAAATTACTATTTTCTCTGGGGTGCGTTTCGAAATTAACTATGGTTAACCGCGGTTAACTTTACTCTACCAAAAGTCGTTCCATACTTAACCGCAAAATAAAAAATTTACTGGATGACAGATATACTATCGTTCCAAAACTATAAAAATTAGTTGTCATAGTAAATTGTGACGTCACTACTTTAACTTTGTTACTCAAGTTTAGAGTAGAGTTTGTTGAGGTTCTAATGTCAAAACATATAAATATTTAAAACGACATGTCAACCGATTTATAAAACAATATAGTTTTTTATAATAAAAGAAAATTTTAATTGTTGTGGAAAAAAAGTTAGAAATTATATTGTTTTGTGAATATATCGTACATTTAATTATTATTTACTAAGTATTTAATCATTTTTAGTGAAATGTGTTATTTTTATTTGATACTGAAGACTGAAAAACAAATTATAGAAATAAAAAACACACTACATTTTTAGTTTTATTTATCGTAATTAGAATATTAGTTTTTATTAATTTTGAATTTTTAGCGGTCTTTTACAATTTAACTTTGACAGCTTTACTATGGTAATTTGAATTTAATATTTGACGTCACTATTTTGACTATGACATTAGTGACATTATTAACTTATGGTTAACCGTGGTTAATTTCGAAACGCACCCCTGAGAGAACCCAACAAATGTTATATCGGTAGTAAATTTTAATTTTTGTTTCACTTTAGAATTTAATTTGTAATTTGGTAAGGTAATTTCTTTAGCTTTGAAATGTTGTGCTTTTATTATTGATTTCTTCTTATGAGAAATAAAGAAAACAGTTTGAGAAAATTTTATTATTATTTTAAGAGTTCCGTACTTTCAAAAACGAAACCCAATTATGGTGACACTTGATTGTTTGTAATCCTATATTTTGCACAACGACTTTCTCTCTGAAAAATGTAAAGCTTTAAATACATAAATGTATTTTCGTATATATTTATGTGGTAAGATAAGGCGAAAATAACAAAAATGTGCCGATTTCAAGATTGAGGTCATATAAAAGTAAAAACTGAAAATTTTTAAATCTAACTTTCAGTCAATCATAGACAATAAAGTTTATGGAAGACACCAAGGGTACTTGGCTGATTATAATTAATAATTTTAAATAGCTAGCTCGATCGATTTCAGCTGTAATGCTATCCTCAATAGCTTTTGAAAAAATTTCTAATGCATTGCGTTTGACTAATTTTCAAATATTTTTATTACTTTTTCATGAGTTGTTCATGTCATGAGTTGGAGACTTATTAACTCCCCTACATTCCTAACTATAACCTTCTATAACTGGATAAATCACAAAAGAGTGCAGAAATGTTTACCATTTACCAAAACCAATAATTAATCTGAATACAGTCAGGGCGTGATCAGGATTTTGTCAGTCCAGAAAGGACAAGAACTATTAGGGCAATATGATGTATATTTCTGGACTTCATTTGGTTTTTCGTATATGAACCCTAGTTGGGCTATCTGTTCAGGGCTTGATACGAAATATCTTGCTAAGGTTTGCCCAATTTAATTATATACGGTGTACTTGATTCATTGTATTAAAAGTAAATGCTTTTTGTATTAATAATCAAAATTCAAATACCAGTGGTTATAACAGTATATTCTGTCACTAATATTAATCAACAGTGATTTTTGAAGCTATCTGATTCTACTTTACAAAAAATAGTCAAATCGCAGCAAAAACAACCAAAAGGCTGTAAAAACCCCGCGCCATGTTTTGGTTTAGTTTGAAACTATCATTTTAACTATAACATATTAAATTCTAGTATCTTTTACTTTACAAAAACTTCTCAAATCATTAAACACAAATTAATAAAATTTCTTATTGGCATTTTGTTTTCTAAACATCGACCTTTTTTATTTAATTTAAGTAAGACTCTAGGACTACATATCACAATTCTAAAATATATAATAAATATACACATATATTAAAATTTATTTACACATAGGAAATAAAATTTATTTTTTTCTGTAAAAACCGCTCGCTTTCACTTACTTATTTCTTGAACAAAAACCTTGCGCGACCTTTTCTTAATAAAACAATACAGTCAACAGTGACTATGGTTGACCCATATAGTAATATTAGTGTAAACATTATATTGAAATAACCATTGGTCAAATAGCAATCTTAAATGAATCACAATGAATGTTAAAATTCAGTTCGAAAAGAAATTTATTAATAGTGTAGTTTCATAGTTATCTTTATTGTTATAGTTGCTATTTACTAGACATTCTTACAGCAAATCATGTCATATATAAAATTTTGCATACCGTAATAATTTAAAGGTAATTTCAAATAGATTACTATACTTAAGCAAAATTATAGAAAATATTATAATGACATAATTAGGGCGTCTACTAGACTGGACCATCTAACTCTGTTGGGGGCAATCGCTTTCAGTTCACCCCATGTCTTGCCTCAGCTAGCACCGTTTTCTTCCACGTCATGGGTGGTCTTCCAACTCTCCTTTTACCTTGTGGATTCCACTCTAGGGACATCCTTGTTATATCTTCGACTGATTTTCTCAGTGTATGTCCTATCCATCTCCATTTTCTTTGTTTTATCTCGGTCTCAATGTCTAACTGCTCTGTCTGCCGTAGAAGTTCCTGGTTACTGATGGTGTTTGGCCAGAAGCATTTAATCAGTCTTCTCAGGCATTTGTTCACAAACACCTGTAGTTTATTTGTGATCTTTCTTGTTTGTTTCCACGTTTCACACCCATACAGCAGCATTGACTTGACACATGCATTGAACATTCGTAGCTTTGTCTTTCTTGACAGGACGGATTCCAGATCTTGTGAAGCATATTAAACGTATTTCTGGCTTTGTTAATACGCTGACTGATATCTTCTTCAGTCCCGCATGTTTTTGCTACATTACAACCAAGGTACACAAATTTGTCAACTTCGTCCACTTGTGTATTGTTGATGGTAATTGGGGTTATCGTTTTGGTGTTCAATCTCATAGCCTTTGTTTTTCTGATGTTAATGTTGAGACCAACTTCATATGCAAGGGTTGATAGCTTCTGTATTTTCTGCTGCATGTCCGTATGTGTGTGTGTATAAGTAGACAGATGTCATCTGCGTAGTCTAGATCATTGAGCCGTCTTGTTGTATTCCATTGGATTCCATTTGGACTTGCATCATCGAGCTTTCTCATGACACTATCTAGTACTATTAGGAATAGTAGCGGGGATAGTACACAGTCGTGTCTCACTCCTCGGTGGTTGTAGTATTCATCACTTTGCTGTCCTTTGTATTGTATTCTGTTAATATATACGTATATTAATATATTTATTATATATTTTAGAATTATGATATGTAGTCCTGTCCTAGAGTCTTACTTAAATTAAATAAAAAAGGTAGATGTTTAGAAAACAAAATGCCAATAAGAACTTTTATTAATTTGTGTTTAATGATTTGAGAAGTTTTTGTAAAGTAAAAGATACCAGAATTTAATATGTTATAGTTAAAATGATAGTTTCAAGCTAAACCAAAACATGGCGCGGGGTTTTCACAGGCTTTTGGTTGTTTTTGCTGTGATTTATAATAAACTGAGAGCAACACGTTTTGTATTTAATTCAATTTAACATATACTAAGTTTACACCAGTATCTAATAGGTACGTACTATACTTATTAGGTCGACTATGGTCGATGTAAACAATTATCAAAAAAGTACATACCAAATATTTGGTAGGATGATTTGCTACGTACCAAATTAGATACGGAGCAAATAGGTATTATTTCTATGGTGTAAACATCAACATTATCAAAATTTGGTATGACATTTCAAACAAAAAGTAAAAAAAATTAATTTCGCGTATTTACGTTTTGTGTTGTGATTATTGTATTAAATAAAAATTATTTTTGTTTTTTAATGAGCATATTAAATTTTTACAACATAATTGATATGGAAGAAGAAAGTAGGCGAAGGCGTACATTTCAAATGTACAATTTAATTTTAAAAAATATTTTAAAAAAATAAATACAGAGAAAATATAAACCATAGAACTATAATATAATCTATATAACATTTTATACATAAAACAGTTGTACCAATATAACAAATTTGAATTCTTTTTCCAACACATTGAATAAATATCTAAGGAAAAGTAACTAGACTTTTTGAGTGAAGCATCTAATTTGTAGTATTGGTGCGTTTGATGGTGTTTGTATTTAATCGTAGGGTGGTACTGTGTATAATTTGTATATAGTTACACAAACATAACTTAGGTGGCAGTATGAACTGTTCTTTGAAATAAGTAGATTTTATTCAAAATTTTATTTATTTCTCGTTTAAACTAATCGTTGTTTTAGGAAAAATTTGTCTTAAAATGTATTTTTACCCGTTTCCTACTTAAATAAAAGATAATGAATAAGTTATATATTTTGTTGATTTTATTTTAATAATTTTTTTCTCGATATTTTTAAACATTAAATACATAAAAGCAAAATTGTGTGCCATCATCTTCAGCAATAGTATCACACTAACAACAGTCTAACATTATTACCAGCAATACAAATGAACACATCTTTACGAATACAGATTTGTAAAGCTGTCCTCTCTCTAAGCAAATATTTTTATTTAACTACAAAACTTCTATGAACTAACTTCTATAAAAAACTTATCTAAAATCTCTATAGTATTCAGTTTTTTCTAACAGTTGCCATTTTTTGAATATAACGAAATTGGCATAGGTTGAAAATACTCCAAAGTACCTTTAAACCCACTTTAAAAGATGACTGTTCCTAAATATTGACGAAATTAGCTTGTACTGTCTATTGGTTTAAAAATTCGATTTTAATTTATATTTATAACCATACTTCGACTAATAAACTAATAATAAATATATAAACATCGTAGATAAATTGAAAATCCTTATGGTTATATATGTTTGAACAATATATTTCACTATTAAAAATTTTAGATCAAATCCGTTTACACTTTAAATCATATTCAAATTTATATTTTTTACACACATTTTTCATAACAAACAATAACTTTATACAATCCCTGTGAATGGGCGTGTCTAACAAAATTGTTTTGACATTTTGGCAAACTTACGTTTGAGAAATTAAGTAAAAAATTAAATTAGAAAATATTAATTTTGTGACACAAACTTATTGTAAATATATTAAAAATATATACTAAATTGTTTTTTTAACATTTTTTATCAAAATATCCTTATCTGATAATTGTAATTTTAGCAGCAAAATGCTTTGGAATGTTGACAATTTTTTTACATGTTTTGATGCAGTACGCCATTTTTATGAATAAATAACTGTATAAACACAATTAATTCTTGTAAAAAAAACAGTTTAAATACTAATTTGTATAAAACTGAATTACAATTCAATACTTTAAGAACAAAATACAGAAAAAAACTCTTTAGTTTGTTTTGGAATACGACGTAAACAAATGAAATGACATTGACAGATTGGCAAACTTAACAAAAAATTAAAAAAAAAAATGCTTCACCGATTATTTGTGTACGTACACGTAGCGACACTTCCTTATATATTTATTCAATGTTCCAACAATAAAAAACTTAAAAGAGCACAACACAATTAACAATTTAATTAATTATTGTTTTCAAAAATTCACTTTTAAAACACTTTTAATAACAGTCAAAATAACCAAATATGCAAGGGAAATCATTAAATTTTGATGATTTTACATGCGCAAATTAAAACGCTGGTATGAGCTGTCAAAATATTTTCGGAATATGGGTCTATACCATGGTAAAATGAAAATAAGGTATTCTCACTAGAGTGACAGCGATGCCATTTTGATTGACGTCATTCAGAGTTTTATATAATACGTTTGTTGTTATTGTCAATGAGAAAAGCTATTGTTTTTAAATTAAAAATATATTTAGTATGATTTATAAGTTAATTTATTAGTTAATGAAATGATTGAAATTAATTCATTCATTAATTAATGAACTTTAGTATTTGTTTTACTATTAAAACATATACAAATTTAAATGCCGAACTACGTTAAAACCTGCAAAAGTTTTCAACAAATGTGAAAAATCATACTCAAAACATAAGGTTTTTTAATTTCCAGAAAAATAAATCAATTTGTAGTGGATAGAATCATGTGGAAAAAGAAATTGTTCGTATTTATTATAAGATAGTTTGTTCCTCACACTTCACTGAAAATGATTGGACTTTAAAAGACAAACTTTTAATTACTCTAATGAGTAAAAGATCGTTGAATTGATCATTGAAAGTGGAACCTTATCTTAGAACATACAAGGAAGTGGTTACTTCCAATATTTGCACATCTAAAGGAACGCACATCCAAATCGCTCGAAAAGAAACGTGCTAGTGCTAGTACTTGATCAATTTGACTTCAAGAGTTTCCATTCGGTTTAAAAACATAAGTCTGCTTATGAATCCATCGATGTGAAAAGAAAGTACTGGCAATTCTCAAATTATTTGATAATGCAAACTCAGTCATTCTCTCACCATTATAATTGTTGGTGTTGATTTCATAACCTCCTCCAGTGCTATGTAGAAAATATGGACGGTCTTAGCTTCAATAGGGGCATGCAAGGCAATAAGAGAAATATTGTTTTATGTACCGCGTACCCCTAAGTAGCAAATCCTCTCATTGACCAGGATGAATTTCAACACGGCTTCTTGTATGCGTGCACCAACAAGGAAATCAGTACTAAATTCATTTCGAGAAGAATGACCACTACTGCATAAAGAGTGACTATTCGAGTTTTGTTTTCCGATTATTGGTTGTCTAATTTCTTGCAGAGAAATGATATCCATCCTATGCCTCTCAGCCTGTGTTACTAGGCTTATTAAAGCATCATGAGCGATCAGGCTGCACACGATTCGGTAGTTTGGTTCTTTCTCACGTCCAGGTAAAACTTCTGTTGTTTTATTAGTGTCTGGTATTCTTTTTTTGGTTATCAAATTTAACAAAGCTTTTTTTCGGAGTGATGGTATTAACCTCAGTCCCAACCCAAATTTTCGTTAATGGTTCTGTTATGATGTTAAGGTTATAAGAAGTTTTAAGGCGCCAATTCGCCGTGATGTAGCGTAATAGACTAAGCAGTTTTTCTCTGCTTGTCTCCGATACACCAACCTAATTCTGTCTGCATTACCCCTGCAGCATGGCGTGGACGTCGAATTTCCTACCCTGTAAAATGTTCTTTAGAGTTAGAAAACTTATACTAAGTTTACACCAGTATCTAATTTGCTACGTATCAAATTTGCTAGCCATTTTCACCATCATACTTTTTAAATTTGATACGGTGATGTAAACTCTTATTAATTAGGTATGACATATTAATTTTTAGCGCGTCTTTTTCATTGTTAGTTTTTTGGTTAGAAAAAAAGAATTTCCAAATATATTTTTTTATAAAAAACTGTCAACATTTATATTCTTGCTAAAATTCTTTAATTTTAATTTCAGCAAAAAAAATCACATGAAACATAAATATATATTTATAAAATAAGTTTATTTATTTTTATTTTTAATGTCATACCAAATTTTAGTGTTCACACCGTAAAAATAATACCTATCTGCTACGTACCTAATTTGATACGTAGCAAATCATCCTACCAAATATTTGGTACGTACTTTTTCGATAACTGTTTACATCGACCATAGTCGACCTATTAAGTATAGTATGTACCTATTAGATACTGGTGTAAACTTAGTATTAATAAACAAATTGTTAATGAAAAAAATAAGGAAAACCATAACGTAAAAATTATGTTTTCTCTAATTTTCAAATTAAAACATTTTTGTTTCTTTATATTTACTCCGGATGACGTCACACAAAATTTTCGATTAGCTGTCAAGAATACCTTATATTCGTTATACCATGGGTCTATACAATAATCAAGGGTTACGTAAATTTGACATAAACTGACACTGCGTCATGACTATAACATGGTATCATTTATATGATGCTTTCATGACATCATACTGATCTCTTTTGACTTTGATATGATGTCATAACTTGGACTTAAATATGACTTATAGCGTTTTCGATTCTACAAAAAAATGTGACTTTTTTTTGCACTTTTTTTTCAGGTCACATTTTTTCTCAATTCTCGAAAAAATGTTGACCTGAAATAATTTGCGTTTTCTTTTCTCGATATGGATGCAATTTTCAAACTTTTTGAGGGCAATATTCTTGCATTTTTTGGCTTTTTCTCAGGAGACGATGCAAAAATGTTGCCTTGTATAATATATTAATATAGTATACAAAATAAGAAAAAACATTTTTTTAATGATGTAATTTTCTTAAATAAAAATATTTAAATAGTTTAAAAATAATAATATACATTAAAATATCGAATTCTTCTATTTTGTTAAACAAATTTGACACATCTAAAAAATGTGACTTTTTTCTGTTCGATTCTCAAGTATTTTAAGGGCAAAACTGAAAAACTAAATGCAAAACTACAAACAAAAATGCAAAACTGAAAGAGTTTTGCCCGCTCTGAGGTCAAAACTTAAATCGAGAAACGAAAACGCTATTAGTTAAATTTCACTAGAGGTATTATATCCAACAAGCCTTCATAGTTCATAAAACCATGTGTGGGCTTTAATCATTAAGAAAGACAGTGCGTCACAGGATCAGGGAATATGGCACTGGCTGAATTATTGGCACTACATTTTTGTTTTGTTTCAGCAAATTTTTGTAAACATTTGCTATTTACTTTTTAATTTACTTTTATTTTCTCCTTTCTATCATAAAATATTACCCTATGTCATATTTTGTCAGTGATAGGATTTATTGTTTAGTTATCCATTCTTTAACAAAAAATATAAAAAAAAATCAAAAAAAGAAAGATTTACGTCCATCAACACCTTTGAACATATGTTGTTGTAGGACCTTGGTCTTAAAAGGTTTTTATGTGTTGTTGTGACACATATTGTAATTCCTACTACACAACACATTTTATTAAAAAAAATATATATAGTTTGAAAAATTCTGCGCATAGTTATAGTGCTTCTATCTTAAAGCATATGGAATAGTGGGTAAGTAATGAGTAATGAATGACCAACGGGTAAGTGTTTTCTCCACTTTTATCCTTTTCTATATTTAGATCGCAGTCACAGAATTATAATAATAAAATAATAAACGCCTTATTCTTATTAAATTGAGTTTTATTTCACTAAATATGTATTTCGAAAGCTATATGCTTTCATCTACAGTAGTATCTAAAAAAAACGAGTCGATGAAACGAAATACGAAATGTCATACCTAATTTTAGTGTTCACACCGTAAAAATAATACCTATTTGCTACGTACCTAATTTGATGCGTAGCAAATCATCCTACCAAATATTTGGTACGTACTTTTTTGATAACTGTTTACATCGACCATAGTCGACCTAATAAGTATAGTATGTACCTAATAGATCCTGGTGTAAACTTAGTATCAATTTAACAAGAATAAGGCGATTATTATTTTATTATTATTTCAATATCTTGTTACAGCTTAGAACTTGTGACGATTAAGTTGTACAATGAAATCATTTCCATATAATACATAGGTTGCAAACCACTGCAAAATATAAAAATCAAACAAGATTTTTTTTGAATTAATTATGTTGACGACCTTCCTGGTTATTTCTATTTTTTTTATATCAAAAATTAATTAAAATCCCGTAGGAAATTGTTGTAAAAACGAAAAATATTATTGATTAGACATTGAAGTCTCGGACATATTAAAAGAATGTAGTAACTTAAAAGAAATTAATTAAAGTAAATTGATAGTAATCATACAGTTGTGTATTGTTTTGTTGATTTGAGTGATAAGATTAGAAGTAACTTGAAATCTTTGTGAAACATACATATAGTGTCTGGCAGTATATCATAGCTATTATTATTATTAAGTTACATCATTGTGAGACGTAAATTTATTCTCATAGCAGTACTTTATAATTGTTATAAATCTACCTACATAATTGTGGAACTCACATATATATTCACGGCAGTCAATTATTGTTGAATAAAGCAAAACTATTCAAATCGTTCAATCAGCTGTGATTAATATTCATTTACATAGAATCAAGATAATTTGTTTATTGGCAACGGGATCCAGTTGTTGGTGTATTTTTGTATATCGCTGGAAGCTTGGGAACATGGCTGTAATAGATGTTTTAGTAGAGAATCTGTATAGTTTAACATTTACCACTACGGAGAATACAAGGATATTAGTATGTCAACCAAAAAGAATGTTTAACGAAGACGTACCAGTTTTATGTTATATATCTGTTAATTTTATTGTAAGTAATTAATATATTATTAGATAAGAAAATTTCGTTAATTTAATTTATTGTTCTTGTGAACCGGCTAATTAAGAGAATTTATTGAAGTTGTGATACTGATATTTTTGTTAGATTCATGGTAATTATTAATTTGTTTATTCGATGGACAAATTTTAGTACCATATCTGATATTGGTTTGATAAAAATAATTTAGTTAGTGAAGTATCTAATACCTTGTCTGATTGTGACATTCAGTATTTATTGAAACTAGAGTAATTTATTAATGTAATTTGTACAAATATTTGAATTATATAGTGCAGTGTATATCGGTACTTATTTATTGATTTATAGTTATTAATCCTTATGATTCATATACATATTAGGTTCGACATCAATCTGTTTGTGAATGTTTATTATAATATTGATATCGCTTTTGTAGATTATATATGTGTTTATTATAGTTATTTGAATTTATTAATTTATTAAATTTGTTGATTAATCATTTAGTTAAGTGAACAGAATACAAAGACTATAGTCAGGTTGTATTCCACGTACGTGTTGTGTGATTTGCGGTGTAAATTTCTTTTATCTAATTTTAGATTTCTTCTTTTGGGATTGGCAACGACGAGCTCGGCGTACCATCAACCAACGTAAACATAACAACAGGGATCAAATTTTCGTAGTAAATTAATGTGGTCTTGACTATTTTCTTTAATTCTTTATTGTTTTGTTAGATTTTTAAAATTATAATCAGTATACAAAGGTTTATAATTAACATAGAATTTAAATAATGTTATTGTTAATAAAGGTTATTACTATGTATTTACCATAATAATATGTTCTTTTAATTTAATCTTTTCTTAGCAGTGAGGGGATAAGTAGGGTATTCACCATGTGAAGGTCGTCTTGTATTTTCTCTTTCTCGAATGGCAGCTCTCTTGATCTGGAATGGGCATCACCAATTTTCCCACGCCTCTCTGAGCGATAGTCGTGCAAATGCTGCAGGTGATGACTTTCGGATATTCTGATAGTTCAGGATTGTGCTCTAACGGCACTTATCTTGCGCTACAAACTTTTAAATTTAAATGTGTCATAGTTATATAATTATTGTTATGTCATTTTCTTACGTAAATAAGTGTGAAATAATGACATACATATGACTGATATATGACCTAGATCTTACATAAGATGTGACTTAGATGTAATTTTGATGTCACAATGACATAAATGTGTTTTCTGGGTACTTGATAATGAGATATGAAGCCATTAACAATTGCTAAAGACAATCTCAGAGCAGCTCATCATCGATATACATCAGCTTAAGTGTACTGTTTGGTTCCTTTTTATCGTCCGAAATGATCATTCGATATTTATTTGAAAATGAAGACGTGAACCATACGTTAATCGTAACCGCAAATTTTGGCACTTTCAGTTGGCGACCGCGTTCGCCTGATTTAACCATTACTGGGGAACTTTTTTAGGGATCTTTGATAGAAACAGCGAACGTTGGTAAAACAAGAATCATTCTAAAACTATAAACGAGATCGTAACACCTACATTCGTTTCACGCCACGCAAATCAATCGATCTTTACGTGATCGTAACAACGTGTGTACCTTCAATAAAAAGCTATATTTTATTACAAAAATTTATTACGTTTAGTTTAATTTGGTTATAAAAAGTATCTTAATCGTAAAATTTTTATTTTAATGTCAGTTACAAAATTATGTGTAAGTTATTTTTTTGATAAAAAATCTATACAAATCGATTGATTTTCATTAAACACCTTCTCTTATGACTAATGCAAATTAAACTTATAACGATATAACTCTTAAATTTCAAATAAAAAATTAAGAAATGCATATGAAAAGGCACTTAATTTAAATTTAGGAAACAGAATAGAATCGTTTTATTGATAAAGAGCTGTTGGTATTGTTTTTTATCAAACGGTACGGCAAGTTGAGAAAACCCCTATGACTTGACAATAATCGATATATTTTGTCTTTCTTACTTTAAAATTAATGTTTTAGTAACAGTATGAGAAAGCATGTTTTAGCCAATTAACCAAGCAGGACCAAGTTAAAAATAAATCATTATTCAATTATTCTTACATCATTTAATGAATATTTTGGTAGCGTACAGCTCATTGCCAATTATTTTGTGAAGATAGGTATACACTACGAGCGTAACTATACTCTTCTTTTTTATTTACAAATCGAATATTTACATGTCTGCAAAAGTAAAATCATACAAGACTCAATGTAGAGTTACGAAACGATGAGATCAAATCGAAATTTAATCATAAAATATTTGAAACAATACCAGATATTTGAAAATATACGAAGTCATACAACTGTACACAAGTTTGATTTTTTAGAATTGGTCTCAACATAGGTACCACATTCTACACTAATGCACAGTTTATTACTTTAAGGGACCGCGGAACAGGTTTTATACCACTAGCTCAAGGATTTCATTAGAATAGACTTGGGACACACATCGTTAAGGTGATCAACTTTGCGTTTATGAAGCACGGCGAACCAGACTAAATCAGTCGGATTCTTCTGACAGACCCAGTTCAGCAGAAATCCTATCGAATCGAGCCGCAAATCAGTTCACCTATTCCCCTAACTTGGATCTTTTGAAAAATTTCTTGGCGACTAAATCCGGTATAAAATCCTATACTTCATACTACTTTTCTATAAAAATGCAAGAATATTCACAACAACTAATAACAAAAAACATTGCAATCTATTTTTAATTTATGTAAAACGTATAATTGTTTTTGAATACATTAGACGTAATGTTTGATGATTTGTTCACGTGTTATAAAAAGATTCTAAACAAAGTTATTAGTGTTTTTCTGTGAATGAAGTTGTTAATGCAAGATCAGTTGAACCTTCAAGTGTTCAAATAGTAACTATTATTTTCTTCTTATGTAACATTTAATATTTTGGTAAAGTGAAATTCTATACAAATTGATAAATTTCTCACGTGTTATGCATTTGTCTCATTTAAAACAACAACTAGTTTAAATCTAACGAAGATTATCAAATCGAAACTATCATTTTTTTCAGTGATTTAAAAAAGTCTATCAAAATTTAAAATAATTAATTTTAATTTTTATAACTCATATATTTTCGTCACTGCTGAACTGCTGAAGATGTCCAAAAGTATTGAAAAAATTGTAGAAAGCCTAAGGCGCAGAAAATTAAAGATTTTTTAATTTGATTCTAATTATAATGTAATAAAACTTTATATATGTGACTACATTGACTGGGCTTTGAGCTTGAAGTCAAAGAAAATAATCAATATATGAAGTTTAATATTTGTTAAAATAATTGTTGAAGTAAAACGGTTGAAAATTTTTTGATGTGCTAATTTTTCTGGTGCCCAGGTACGTTAAATAATGAATTAGGACCCGAAATTATTAAAACATAACAACAACATTTTATAAAACTAATTTGGTTAATTCGTTTAAACATTTTGCTAAGATTTTAAACTAAATTAATAGAAAACTAGTTAAGATAATTAATAATAACTAATAAAATAATAATAATAACTATGTAATATGAACGTTTTTCATTAAGATACAAAGTAAAACAAAATCACATATTCAGTTTTTACTTCAGGCATCACATAATTAATATAAATAATTAATTGAAACCAATAATTTTTAAATTATAATTTAACTAAATTCTGTTAATTTTAAAATTAAAATAAGATCAGTTCTAATTAAAAATTGGACGTAATAAGCTTTGCTTTAAAATAAATATTATGATGCGAAAATGTTATGAAATATTTTATTTTATTATTATTCGTTCAGAATTTATATTATTTAAACTTTAAGTATCTAAAATTAAAATTATATATTAATCACATTAAAATCACTTTTTTAAGTAATTTTATTTTAGTTTGTTTTTTAATAATTAATTTATGTATATATATCTGTGATAACCAACTCATAAATCAGTTATCATGTTTTGTAATTGTGTTAATGTTGTTCCTATCTTCTTATTTTCAGGTAGACTACGTATTCGTAATAACCATTTTTTACAAATAAGGCATTTATTTTGTCGCTCTTCTCTAGTTATATCAACTCCTAATGATCGTGCTGGACACCAAAGATCAATGTTAGCACGTATGGTTGGCAAGAATGTTAAAATAGTACGAAGTATATCACATGCACGCATTATATGGCTGAAACGAAAAAAACGTATTAGTTAACATTAGTATTTAGTAATACGTAGTACTACGTACATGGTAAAAACTATTACTGTGCAATAATATATGTTTCCCAACGTGTATGTAAGATTTTTATTTTAGTATTTTAACCACTTTTTTAAACAGAATTTCACCGGCTATCGAAAAGATTGGAACGTGAGAACTCTAACAGAAAATTCGAGCCTAGCACCACTTGAGAAGGCAGCAAGATGTAAAAGAGTGAAGTTTTCAAAACAAATGCAAGTTCATTAACTTTTGGAAAATCAAAAACACATACAAGAGGCGTAGGCATACAAGATATCAAAGAAATGCGTGGAGCATACACAACGATCACCAATTAGTTATTGCAACATTCAAAATCAAATCAGCCGGTGTGAAACATTATAAGTCTAATGCCATAAATGACATCTTCAAACAATCGCTCCATCACAATCGATCAAGCAACCAAACCAGCAGTTGATAATAACTGGGAAAAAATTTAAACTGCTACAGATTTGCTCGAACACCAAAGCAAGTTCCGAAAACCATGGATCCGCACTGGAGAACCCATTCCCAACAGGATGCAATGTCAATATCAGTCACCTGATTACAACATTACTACATACCATACAATGATTACTACATATTGAGTGACATGAAAGCTTTCATTCAACATGGCACCCTAGCCTGATGATGCCAAAGTAAACGATTTACCTGAACTCATCGACCAATCAAAGATCGGCGTTGTTAACAACTCATTATTTATAGGTATCACCAGGAACAGCAGCAGCTCTCCTTACTTGTCATTTGCCAGCGCATTACTTTCGAACAGCTCAACATGGAAGACACGACTAACATCAGATCATATTTCAATAATGATCTCAATTCAAACATTAATAACCAAGTGTAAATTCAAGCTTATAAATTCGAATAGGGATGGCTTTTGTTCACAAATTAAAAACAAATTTTAAGTAGTAGCACCAAAGTAATAACAAATTTTAATTTGTAGCAGTTTTAACAAAAAGTCGCATACCATTTCTATACCAAAGCACATGTGTTTCGCAACATTCTGAATGCAAAAATTAAAACTAATTTCCCAACGTATAGCACGATTGAAAGATTTGGAAGGATTTGCATTTATCATTCACCGCGATGTTAAGATACCCCATAATTAATAATGCAAATGCCGTCGTACAAAACGTCTTTTTCGAACAAGCCATTATCTTAATGTTACGATTCTACATAATCGCAATCAAATAAAAAACAAAATTGTATTCAACCTCAATTTCCCCTGTACAAGAAAAAGGGTCAAATCCCTTTTTTAAAGACATTTGGATTTGCCTCGAATTTTTAAGAAATAAGCAGAATATATTTAAGGAATTTCTTTTGCAAAATGAGAAATAATTTAAATTAGACTGCGATAGTGTTATCAGTTTAAGTGGAATGGTATAATTTATGATTTGGAATGGTATCTGTTAATGATTTTCTTAAGTGAGTTAAAAGTGCCTTAGCTAAAGAAGGGATTAGCAACAAGTGGCAACAAAAGTGAATTGATTCTACGGTATCGAGAAGCCAGTGGAATTGTGACCAGTTTGGAGTGATTAGTACAAATATTGATTGAGTAGCAGCTGGTAAGAGAAGAAAAATTCTGTTGTGGAAACAACTTCATTACAACCTACAAACTTCGATGTTACGCAGTTAATGTCAATGATGCAACAAATAAAGACATCAGTACCAACATTAATCACCAGTTAGAAGTAATAAACACAAACATTGCTATGAGTTGCGATGAAGTCAAACAAATTATGGCTGACAATCTTCTTCAAATCTCAACGGCATGTGATGGAAGGGTTGGGAAGATTCAAAGTGAAATTAAGGAATTTCAGTGATTTGAATAAAGTCGTAAACGATTTTGAGGAAAGGATTACAAGGTATTGAAACTGCAAAAATGACTACACATTTGGTTTCACAAACAACAAACATTAAAATGAAACCACCACCATATGATGGAACAACATCGTTCGACACATTGAAGTTCCAGTTCGAGACAGGCCGTAGACGGTAAAAGCTACTTAGAAGTAAAGAACGCATTAGAATGAAAATACGGCAGCGACCATAAAAGGAAATTATACAGAATCGAGCTAAAGAGCAGCTTGCAACGAAATGCAGAATCTTTACAGGACTATTCCTCGGCAGTTGAAGGGCTTGTACATTTGGCATGCTCAAATACTTTACCATATTTTATCGAGAAAATGAAGAGCGTTTACTGTAATCGTGATTCTGAAAAAAGGAAAACTGTAATGTTTTCGCCAAAGCAACATTCGCCGTAAGATAGAAAGGAAACAAAGACAGAAGCCTTAGTATGACTCAAATGAAGTGGTTCTAATGGCTTTAAACTGAAACGAGTCGCAGCTGGAAACACGGAAAATAGAAATGGTTCACGCATGCTCTCTCTCTCTCTCTGGCGTTGACATCCCATGGAGGGATTTTGCCGTCTGTGCAATAAGCTTCCAATCATCTCGTTCCATGACCAGTTGACCCCAGTTTCGACATCCTATATCACGAAGGTCTTGGATGATGTCATCACGCCAGCGTTGTCTAGGTCTGCCTCTTCGACGAACACCAGCTGGTTGTTGTTGGGACGCTTTCTTAATCATTCTATCTAATGGTGCCCTTTCTACATGACCAAACCATCTAATCCGGTTGGATTTAATGAATCCGATTACATCGCAGCCTCCAAGAAGCTGTCTGATTTTATGATTCATTCGGATTCTATACTGATTTTCAGCAACTTTACATGGACCATAAATTGTTCGTATGACTTTTCTCTCGAATGTTGATAGAATTCTACAATCGGAGGAAGTCAGTGTCCAGCTTTCACTTCTAAAGGTAAGCACAGGTCGGATTAATGCTTTGTAAAGTGAGAGTTTGCACGACTGCGAAAGATGTTTTGATCGCAAAAGTTTTGAGTATGCGTTGAAAACTCTGTATGCGGCTGACACACGGGCTTTAATATCTGCCTGCATGTCATTTGACGATGTTATTACAGACCCGAGGTATTTGAAGTTTTCCACGCGTTCTACTTCATAGTCGCCAGTATTTAGATTGCCGGGAGGTATATTCCTGGATGTTGTTAAAAGGTTAATCTTGCCGGTGTTAATGCATAATCCAAGTCGTTTAGCATTTCTTTCAAGCTGAGAGAGACATCCTTAATATCGCTTGTTCTACGTCCGAGAAGCGCAATATCATCTGCATAGCCAAGAATTTGACTAGATTTGTTAAATATGCAGTTTTGTGTCTCAATTCGGCTTTTTCTTATCGCGTACTCAAGCGCCAAATTAAATAGTACGAGCGCGAGTGCATCACCTTGTCGAACACCTGATGTTATATCAAAAGAGTCAGAAACTGACCCTTCGATTACTATTCTACAGTTTGATCCCGATGTTGTGAGTTTGCACAGAGAAACAAGTTTCGCTGGAATACCAAGGCATATGAGTGCAGACCAGAGGTTGTCGCGGATGATGCTATCATATGCTTGCTTGAAATCAACGTAGAGCTGGTGAATGCTGATGTTGTACTCACAACATTTTTCCAGAATCATCCTTAAGGTAAAACATTGATCTGTGGTTGAACGGTTGGGACGAAAACCACACTGATAGTCGCCGATGATGGATTTGGCGAACGGGATGAGCCGAGCGAGTACGACATTAGCTAGTATTTTATATGCAGTGTTCAACAGTGCGATTCCACGATAATTCGCACACTTTAGGCGGTCACCTTTTTTATGTAGCGGAACAATGAGAGCTGTTTTCCATTCAGCAGGTAGTTCTTTTTGATCCCATATTGCAAGAATCAGATCATATATACGTGAGACCAGAGCTGCTCCTCCATTCTTAAGTAGTTCTGCAGGGATTCCATCGATACCTGGTGATTTGCCATTTTTTAATTTTTTGATGGCAGCTTCCACTTCTTCTATTGTTGGGTAAGGGACAAAAATCTCCTCACTTGACGGGGCAATTGCTCTAATAGGATGAACTTCATTCGTCCTATTCAGTAGGTCTTGAAAGTGGGATCGCCCATACTGCCAGCACATCACGTTCACTTGTTGTAAGCTCGTTGTTTCCATTTTTGATGGCTGTAGATCTTTTGTGGAAATCTTTTGTCAGATAATTAGTTTGAGGGCTTCGGGTGTTTCTTATTAACCATTTTTCTCGCAGTTTTTGTTTGTGCTCTATGCTTTCGCGGCACTCGTCATCAAACCATTCGTTACGTGATTTCGGTGGTCGTTTTCCGATTGTAGTTTGTGCTGCGGATATGATGGTTGATTGAAGCGTTTGCCATTCTTCTTGTATGTTTAATGGCATCTCAGACGGGATGTCATGCTCTTCTATGCTTTGGGTTACTATTTCCTGATATCTATTCAGTGTTTCCAGGTGTTTAAATGCTTCGACATTCCAGCGCACAGTCTTTTTTGCTTGCCTATTAAATGTAGATGATAATTTGCACTTGTACTTAAAGATGACAAGCATATGATCGGTGTCCATATCAGCACCTCTGTATGATCAAACGTCAGTTACACTTGTAGAGTGTAGAAATCATCTCTTAGAAATCATGACATGATCGATTTGATTTTCAGTTCTTCCATCGTTTGATTTCCACGTTGCTTTGTGGATTCTCTTATGAGGAAAGAAAGTGCTAGAAATTACTAGATCAAACATCATAGCCAGTTCAGCTGCGCGAAAGCCGTTATTGTTTCTAATATGATGCAAGCTGTTAGGGCCGACATGCGTTTTAAGTTCTGCACTTCTACCAATTTGCGCATTGAAGTCACCTACCACGATTTTTATATCGTGCCGCGGGATGTTATTGATGACTTCTTCGAGTTCTAGAAAGAACAGGTCTTTAATGTCATCTGCTTTGTCTTCAGTAGGTGCATGAACATTGATGTTCGTTACATTAAATTTTTGCGTACGGATTCTCATTGTGCATATCCGCATATTAATTGGGCAAAAGTCGATAACATGTTGATTCCCGCGACGATGTATGAGAAAGCGAACTCCAAATTCTCCTCCATTTTCATGACCGCAATAGTAGAGAGTGTATCCCTTGGCTGTTTCGTGGATTCCACTCCCTAGCCATCTTAGTTCTTGTAACGCCACTATATCTAGTGTATAGCTATCGATTTGGTTTGTAAGTTTTATTACATCTCCTGGTCTTCTAAGGCTTAGCACGTTCCAGGTTCCCAATTTTAAATCGTAGTCCGGGTACAGTTTCCGAGGTCGTTCCAATAATAAATCCGAGATAATCCGAGGCCTGTGTACAGAATTCATGACAAATATTTTTTTACGGAAACGGGGTGTTAGCCCTTCCAACCCAATTTTTCGTGAATGGGTTCGTTCTGCATTTAAGGTCACCAGAAACAACCTTTTTACATGTTTATATAGCGAGCCGCTTGATCCAAGACAGACGTCCGCTACAAACCGCCCCTAACATGGAGAACTGACGCTTGGTACACGTTTATATAGCGAGCCGTTTGATCCAAGACAGACGCCCGCTCCAAGCCGCCCCTAACATGGAGAACAGACGCTTGAGTTGCATTGGTTTTGTGGCGCCAATAACTCGTCATGGTGCAGAATCATTGAGTATAAGCAGTATTTACTCTGCCCTTCTCAACTACAACAAACCTAATTCTGTTAGCGTTACCCAGGTAGCACGGCGTGGACGTAGAATTTCGTATTTTACTTCCCTACGCACTACGTTCACGCATGGGGAGGAGAGAAAAACTCGAAGAAAAAAGATAAGGAGAACGTCAAAAGTAGTCGTCAAGGTGGGCTCACAAAGAACAAAGTTATGGTTAAGGACTTAGAAAGCGACAAGAAGTAATTCTAAACAACATGAACAATTGGAGAAGAGATTTAAAACCTGTTCGGGAAGAACAGGTTTAAGTAGAAGGTAATGTTACGATTCTACATAATCGCATTGACATTCAAAACAAAATTGTATTTAACCCCAATTTCCCTATACAATATTTCAAAAACTAAAATCAACGTGTCAGAAACAGTGTGTCTAAGACAAGGGGTCAAAGCAAAAGTATTAAATAAATTTCTAGAGTTTTCTTTTAAAAGACATTTTGGATTTACCTCGAACTATCGAGAAATTAAGCAGAATATATTTAAGGAATTCTTTTTGCAAAATGAGAATTAATTTATACTCTTTATCTTGAAAGAAAAGTTATTTTTTAATTGTGAATAAAGTTTTCAGTGTTATTTAATACAAATATTTTGAGTATAATTTTGGACGCTGTGTTATACTGGAAATTTCTACAATTAACCATTGTTTCAGTTCCTGAGTTTCTGAAGTTTCTACGGGATACAATGCCAACTTTGATTATCTGCTGTCGTATAATAACTCCTTTCACCTTAGGCGACATTAACGCTCACCACTCAACATGGCATTTTCCATAATATTCCATTTTCAGAATAGAATAATCAATCACAATTCCGCATACTTAACGACTGTAAAAGGTATCGCCGCTAGCAACCCACAGTCGACAGTCGTAGCAACCCACAACCACAGCGTTTTATTCTATTTTATGTCTCAACCTCCGGCAGGATATAACAGAGGCATAAGAAATGTTCAAGAGGCATATGACCAAATAAATAGACATCGAACCACAGCAGCTTCCTAATGCAACAACACACGGAATAAGACAAAACTATGTGCTACCCCACCACTATTGATAATATTTTTTCAAAACCTGGAAGACACAAGTGGGGACCAATAATAAGAATCAATGATAAAATGATGGCTTACGATAAATTCGTATACCTTTGGTTGTTTTAGTAAAATATATGAATCTGAACAGACAACAACATTCATTTTGCTTGACAAGATTTTGAATTACTCAGTCCTGTCTAGAAACAAAGTAACGAATGTCAATGCATGTGTCAAATCAGTAATGCTGTATGGTTAAAAAATATGGAAACAAACCCAGAAGATGGAAACGAACACGGAAGACGGAAATAAATAAAATGACTCAACACTAATTCAAACATTAGACTGGTTTAAAAATTAAAATAATATAATATGTTTGGGAATTATCTTCTTTTAGGACTTGCTATCCATGGTACTACAAGCAAGCATACGTTCCTATTTCATTCTTAGTTCAACTTTGCTTAAGTTATTAATCCGATCATATCCTGCCGACTTCTATGTTCGCCTTGTGATTGAATCGTTCTAACTTTGTGCAGACGAGAATGGCAATTAGACAGATTAGCATTTATAAATCACTAATACATCGGATTATTCCTTACAGTATAGACGTCTCGTAGCATATTAAAAATATTTTGAATAATATGGATAACTTGGTGTATAAAATGATATCAATCACATTTTATCGATGTAAAAAACAACAACAAATCTTCTCATCCAAATACTAGGTAGGTGTACCGAACGGTTAAAACATTCCTATATCCAGAAAAATTTTAACAACAGACCCTTAAAGGTTGAGTTTCTACCCTTTTTGATTTTTTCTGATTCATTCAGATATAAATCTAGATTTTTAAATCGAAACAGCTCTTACTGAACCAGAAAATTGACAAAATTGTAAAATTAATAGAGGTGAGGGAAACTTATTGGCAGTCTTTGCACCCGAGTAGCACAAAAAAGCCCATAAAATGTTTATTATTTTAACGAACCTCATGGTTGCACGTTTTCAGTGTTGATCAGTCAGAACCTAATTTTATATTTCTCGTATTTTAATTTCATAATTATTAGTAAATGTACTTTAAATAAAATAGCTACACTAAGTAATGAATTTTCTTTAATTAAATTAGAAAATATACTCACAATTTATATTCACTTTTAAGAAGTTCATATATTTCAGGTAAAACAATAACACACACATCTAAATTTAATGGAATCCTAAAACAAACAAAATCATTTAAAAGATATTGTATATATGGTAAAGTAAAATAACATACACGTTTTCTGTTATAACTCCTAATATATCAACCAAAACACAGGGATCATTTGTTTGAGTTACATTTTTTAAAACCCCTATGATGTCGTTAGACCTGAAAGAGAAAGCAAGTTTTGTATTTAGATATTACTTTAACAAGGATATTTATTTCAATTACTTCATGGTTCGTAAAATTTGAAGGGAAGTATGCCTGTTTCGTAATGCTTGATAAACGGATTCATGGCATGTTGTCATCAATTGAATTTCATGCATTTCATTAGCTGAGTCCAAAGAATAACTAGGCATTTTCTGAAATAAGAACAACATAATATAGAATTATTTTATTAAAAAAATTTTATAAAAATAATTACCATTTGTATAGCAGAAGGAGAATTAGGACCTTTCATGTCTACCAAAGTGTTAGATCGTACTGGTTTTGTATATATTTGAACGGGTATATTTTTATTTTTGTTTTCTCTATCTTTATTTTGATTAAATTGTGATGTAGACTCACTTTTCCTAATTTTTGACTGAGTATTAAGTGATGCAAAATTGTTTCGAACAGGCGAAGCACCCCTAGAAATTGGGCGACGTGATGGAAAATTGCTATTGTCATCTATTTTATTTATATCCTGCGAACTAACTGATACCAATTTCTTAGAAATTATTTGTGATTGTGGTCGAACTGATATTGTTGGTGGATTTCCTCTTTTCTGAATTTGTAAATCCAATTTTTGTTTGGATATCACTGTTTTTGAAATAGTCATTGTAGTACGTTTTGGGGCATAATCAGGTGGTTGAGCATTATTTACGGGAAAATCTTCACGCTCTGGTTCAACTTTATTGGGATAAATTAAATCGTTTCGTACAGGATAATATTCAAGATCCATAGGATAACTCTTATCAGTATTAAACGGTTCGGGATTGACATTATTTTGTTGGATTTCATACGATGTATCTATTTGATATGGCTCTGAAAATGGTCTGGTTTTTTTATCAAAAGTATCAGACTTTTTAATTGGATAGTTCTCAAAAAGACTTAACGATGGTTCGTCCTCATCTATCATTTCGATGCTTAAGTTTGGAGATGATGCACCATCATTGCTTGTGAAATTTATTTCATTTTCTTCTTTAGGTGACAGTTTACTACCAATTGATAGCCTTAATTTTCCTGTTCGATTACTAAAACTTTTTCTTGATCCTTGATTATGACTAAAAGGTGTATTTAATGGATTATAAAACGGCATCACTTGATCTAAGCTAATAGCATGTATTGAAGCGGTATTATTTTCAAACCCGCCACAGTAAATTTGCTTATTTAATACTTTCATATCGCCTAAATTACTCCAGGTACCATCAATTAGATCAAATTGTTTATCAGGCTCCCAGCCGATTACTGAAATATTGTCTGATGTGCCAGCAAAAAGACATTCACCAGAATCACTAAAATAAAAAATAAAGGAATATTCAACACTAAACTATTTAAACGATATAATTCTGAGAATTAAAATAATAATTTTCTTTTAATTTTCTTTAAATATTTTCTTTTAATTCTTCTTATATTTAATTAATTAATGAATGAAATTATATTTGTTGAATATAAAAACTTTTTTTTTAACGAATTGTAATCACCTAGTCAATGACGCTACATCACGGCGAATTGGCGCCTTAAAACCAATGTGACTCAAGCGTCTGTTCTCCATGTCAGGGGCGGCTTGGAGCGGGCGTCTGTCTTGAATCAAGCGGCTCGCTATATAAACGTGTAAAAAGGTTGTTTCTGGTGACCTTAATATGCAGAACGGACCCATTCACGACAATTTGGGTTGGGCCTAAGGTTAACACCCTAACCCCGGAAAAAAACTCATATGTTAAATTTGGTTATCAAAAAAAGAATAACAGACCCGGACAAAAAAACACAATTTTACCTGGACGTGAAAAAGGACCAGACTACCGAATCGGAACGTGGAACGTGCGCAGCCTGAGCGCTCCTGATGCTCTTATAAGTCTGGAAACAGAGGCTGAGAGGTATAGGATGGATATTATTGCTCTACAAGAAATTAGACAGCCGATAATCGGAAAACAAGATTTAGATAGTCACTCTCTATATTGTAGTGGTCATCCTTCCCGAAGAGAATTTGGTACTGGCTTTCTTGTTGGTGCACGCATACAAGAAGCCGTGATGAAATTCATCCCGGTCAGTGAGAGGATCTGCTACCTACGTGTACGTGGTACAAATAACAATATTTCTCTTATTGCCGTGCATGCACCTACTGAAGCTAAGGCCGTCGACGAGAAGGATAATTTCTACATAGCACTGGAAGAGGTTATGAAACAAACACCAACACGCGACTTCATTATGGTTCTTGGTGACTTTAATGGACAGGTTGGAAGAGATATCTCTTATGGAAATGTGGTAGGTCCCAACAGCCTGCATTTGAATTCGAATGATAATGGTGAGAGAATGACTGAGTTTGCATTATCAAATAATTTGAGAATTGCCAGTACGTTCTTTCCGCATCGATCGATTCATAAACAGACTTGGGTCTCACCGAATGGAAACACTCGAAATCAAATTGATCACGTTCTAGTAACAGCAGGTTTCTTTTCGAGCGTTCGGGATGTGCGATCCTTTAGAGGTGCATACATCGGAAGTGATCACTTCCTTGTATGTGCAACGATAAGGTTCCACTTCCCAAATCCAGGCATTCCAAAATTCAATCAACGGAAACGTTTTAACATCTCATCATTAAAGAATGCTGAAACAGAAGAGAGATATCAAATCCATATTGCCGAAACATTGGAGAAATCAGAAACCATTAATGGAGACGTCGATAAGTCATGGTATTTGCTCAAAGATGCTGTTTTAAGCGCTGCTGAGGGAATACTTGGACGACCACAGAACCACTCCCAGAAGCCATGGATGGATCAAGCATGCCTTGACGCTATTCAATACAAAAGAGATTGCTATCTGAAGTGTCTACAAGGACGCAACACCAGGTCCACGAAGGAAAACTATAAACTGGCAAGACAAGCCGTTACAAAGCTATGTAGACGAGCGAAGAGAGAATGGTGGAAGAGACAGTGTGAGGAGATTGAAAGCTTCAATAAGGAACATCAATCGCGTAACTTCTTTCAACAGGTTAAAACCTTAAAGAAGGGCCCTCAAACTAGATCAACTGCTATTCAAAATGAAGATGGGGAGCTACAAGTAGACCTTAAAAATATTTTAGAGACTTGGGCCGCTTATTTTGAGAATCTTCTCAACTTAAGTGACCAGCAACAAGTCGGACGACGAGCAAAGCTTATTCGTGCGTCAAAGGTACATGTAGACGAACCCACCAAAGAGGAATTCGATGCGGCGCTGTCAAAACTAAAATGCAATAAAGCACCTGGTATCGACGATATAACATCCGAAATGATTGTACATGGTGGCGAAACTCTATTCTTAAGATTGTTTGAACTTGTTCAAATGATCTGGCGGACTGAAACCATGCCACAGGACTGGAACACAGCTATGCTGATACCAATCCATAAAAAAGGTAATCGCCTACAATGTGCAAACTACAGAGGAATCGCTCTCCTCTGCACAGCATATAAGATCTTTTCCTACATTTTGCTATCCAAAATCAATCCTTTTGCTGAACAACTGTTTGGAGAATATCAGTGTGGCTTCCGGCGGGGCCGAGGTACCACCGATGCACTTTTCTCGATAAGGATGATTTTGGAAAAGTGTCGAGAGTTCAACATACCTGTGCACCAACTTTTCATTGATTTCAGGCAGGCCTACGACTCTCTCGAACGAGAGACTCTATGGTCTGCTCTGGTGTCGATGGGAATTCCTGGTAAACTGGTATCACTATGCAAAATGACAGTACAGAACTCTCAATGCTGTGTACGAGTAGAGAACGAAATATCAAAGTTTTTTAAAGTCGACTCCGGTTTAAGACAAGGTGATGCTATCTCTCCTATACTTTTTAATCTAGCCTTGGAATATGTGTGCCGTCAAAAGAAACTACCGACTAATAACAATATCTTGTCAATAAACTCAGTACAGATGATTGCTTACGCTGATGATGTTGTCATCCTCGGCCGAAGTGAAGCTGTTATGAGTGAGACTTTCAAGTCGCTTGAGAGTGGTGCTAGGAAAATTGGTCTGCAAATTAACTACAATAAAACCAAACATATGAATGTTTCAAGAGAGGCTGAGAAGAAAGATTTGATGTGCGGCGATGGACGAATTGAGGGAGTTGAATCTTTTAAATATTTGGGATCAATGCTTGACTCAAACAACAGCATACTTACAGATATTAAAGCTCGAATCGCTGCAGGTAATCGAACTTTCTACTCAATTAAACCTCTCCTTGGATCACCGTATGTATCAACTAACACCAAGCTCAAGTTATACAAGACATTGATTAGACCGGTTGTGATGTATGGGTCACAAACGTGGACCCTTACACAAAATGACGAATCGCATTTATCTGTATTTGAGCGTAAGATCCTACGCTACATATTTGGTCCACTTAAGACAGACGATGGGGAGTATAGAACCCGGTATAACTTTGAGATCAGAGACCTTCTTGAGGGTCCTGATATAATAGGTTGTATCCGTTCTAATAGGATTGCTTGGTTTGGGCATGTTCTACGAGCCGATTCACAGTCTGGAATGATTAGAAAAATGTACGTTAGTACCCCAGGGAGTGGTAGACCGCGAGGTAGACCACGACTACAATGGGAGACTGACGTAATAAACGACCTTAAAAAAATCGGCTGCCATGGTAATTATGTCGCTGTTGCGAATGACCGTGGTGAATATTCAAAGCTGATTAACCTGGCAACGCTCCTACATGGAGCATGAACGCCTTTAAAAAAAAAAAAAAAAAAAAAATCACCTATTACTTTCACTCACTGTTTAACGACAAATTTTTTAGAAAAACCCTTTAATTATTATTTTTTCCCAAAAGAAATTAAAACAAAAACAAACAGGCAAAACTTCAATTTTATCGTTAATTTTATTTGTATTTCCTGACTAGTTTCGGACTCTATAAGTCCATTAACAAAGGATTTACAACTCAGTAAATCCTCTGTCTCAACTCAGTTGTAAATCCTTTGTTAATGGACTTATAGAGTCCGAAACTAGTCAGGAAATACAAATAAAATTAACGATAAAATTGAAGTTTTGCCTGTTTGTTTTTGTTTTAATTTCTTTTGGGAAAAAATAATAATTAAAGGGTTTTTCTAAAAAATTTGTCGTTAAACAGTGAGTGAAAGTAATAGGTGATTACAATTCGTTAAAAAAAAAGTTTTTATATTCAACAAATATAATTTCATTCATTAATAATGGATCACTCACGTCACTCCGAAATTGATATTGAATATACTTCTTATATTTCTTTTTTATCTTTTTTTATTAATTGTTTTTAATATATGATTTAATTTTCCTTTTAGGTAAGAAAATTACAAATTTTGAAGCAAGAAATTTTAAATCAAACAAATTAAAAGAAAACATATTTTAAAACTTATTTTGAACAAATCTGAACAGGAAATTAAGATAAGTTTTTTAGTTCTATATTTTGTTACATTTATCAAATTATTAGGTATTTTTATTTTACATTTTCTATTAAATGTAAATTGTTTAACGTAAACAAGATTTGTTACGGTTACTAGAAGTATTTCTATTTAAGGTTTTGAATTAAATTAATTTGTTATTAATTTAAGGTTAGTTTGTTTGTTGAAAGCAAATTTTACTGTTTGTAAACGTTTTCTTTTCTCTAAATCAGGTTTCGTTTTTCTTTGCTTAAATCTGGGTTTTCGAATTTTTATGTATTTTAACAATTTTTAAATTTTTCATTGTTTGGATTCGTAATTTTGACAGTAAACTTAGACATAGTATCAAGCTATCTAGCTGTTAGAATTGCCAATTTAGATATTGTCGATTTGGTTGTTTTGTGTTGATTTTTTTGAAATTTAAAGGTTAAAAATAAATTGCTTATTTGTAATGGCCAAATTATCAATAAATTTTGCCAACATAAGAGGATTGCATGTTAATCTTCATTCAATTAATCAATATCTTGAAATTTTCAACCCCGACATTCTTTTCTTAACTGAAACGATTATCAGTGACCGAGCTGTAACTCTAGATCGTAGTAAATACCTTTGTCCTCATTATGATCTAGAATCTTCATTTTTTTTCAAGCATGGTGTTTGTGTATATATCAGAAACACCATTCCATATGTTAGAATTAAAAATTTTGAATTAAATTCAAAATACCACAATATGGTATCCCTTAAAATTTGTTGTTCTAATCAAACGTTGTTTGTCTTTGGTCTGTATCGTTCGCCCCACTTACCTGAGAATATCAATTTGTTTCATGATCTATCTGAAAAAATAGATAGATTGTCTGAATATCCTAACGCCAAGATAATAGTTCTTGGTGACTTTAACGTTCACAATAAAGAATGACTCATACACAGCTCTACTGCTAACGATATAGGTAGACAGGCTGAGCTTTTTGCTGTTTATCATAATTATACAGATTATAGACCAGCCTATGAGAGTGCCTGACATTCCTGGACAAAGTAGTAACCTACTTGATTTGTTCTTGACAAATGATCTTTTCTTGGTACAATTTAAAGTATCAGATCCTTTGGGTGGTTCAGATCATAACTTGATCTCCTCCTAAATTTTTTAAAGACAACCTCCGTCTGGTTTGGGACTATAAAGCTGCGGAATGGCAGGATTTACGGGCTTTTTTCAAATGGTTTCCATGGAAACATAATTGTCTTACTGATCAAACCCAAACATAGCGGTTTTAAATTTTCCTAAAACTGTTCTTGAGGGTATATTCCTAGGCGCAGATATATTCCTAATAGATTGACCGTCCCAAAGACTGATCTTTGGTTTTCAAATGAATGTTAAAAAGCAATTAAATTTAAGAAAAGGGAAAACTTACGAAAAGTTTAATCAAAACAAAACTGATGAAAACCTTAGACAGTACCGAATTAAGAGAAATATTTGTAGGCGACTAATAGATACAGAAAAGAATCTCTTTAATAGAAAAAAAGCATCCAAAATTTGCTGAACATCCAACTGGTTCACGCAATTTCTTTAAAGGGCAATTTCTTTGTTAAGGCTGTCCAAGGTAATTTTTGTAAGTCTTCTCTACCTCCTCTTATTGATAGTGATACTGATATGCCTGTCATTGACCCAAAAGAAAAAGCCAATCTTCTTGGATATTATTTCTCTAAAAATTCTACACTAAAAGAACCCAATTTCTTACCTTAACCAATTCCTAGAGCTTTTCATAAAATGATGCGTATAATTTTTCGTAAAAACATTATTCGGAAAATGCTTTTACAAATTAACACTAACAAAGCTTCTGGACCAGATCGTATTCCTCCGATTATTCTTAAAACATTTGCAAAAGAGCTAGCACCGATCCTCACTTAAATATTCTATTTGTCGTATAAGAAAGGCGTTTTTCCTGAAATCTGGAAAATGGCAGCTGTACAACCAGTTTCAAAAAAGAGCAGTAAAACTGATCCAACAAATTACAAACCCATTTCAATTTTGTCCGTTGTTGCAAAAATTTTTGAGAAATACATTAATTTTAATATAATGCGCTTTTTAGAGTCCTCAAAATTGCTTAATGAAAGACAATACGGGTTCCGAAAAGGAAGGGCGACGGGAGATTTACTTTCTTTTGTCACTCATATATGGAATAAATCTCTTGAGACCACGGTGAAATTTTCGGTGTTGCTCTTGATATATCTAAAGCATTTGAAAAAGTATGGCACAACAATCTTATTTGCAAATTAGGATGCTGTGGTTTGGACGACCAACTTATTACTTGGGTACAGAGCTTTATTTCTGAACGAAAATTTCGGGTCAATGTTGATGGCTCCTCATGAGATGTTTTTTCAACTGATGCAGGCGTTCCTCAGGGTTCTGCTTTATCACCAACTCTCTTTCTTATTTATATTAACAATTTGTTGAATTCAACTGTTATCCTATTCATGGTTTTGTTGATGATGATAGCACACTTCATGCATCACATGAAATGTCTAATATACATTCACCATCAGCGCTTAATAACTCAAGGTCAAATTTCATAAATTCCTTAAACGATGATCTAACGACAATCATAGATTGGGGTTTTATTAACACTGTTGAATTTAATACGAGTAAAACACAGGTTGCCCATTTTTCTAGATTGTCCGCACCTAATCCGTTTCCATTAAAGTTTGACTCCAAAGATCTTGTGGAGAAAAGTAAGACTTCTGTAAGACTTCTAGAGGTAGACGTTGAAAACAATATGAAATGGAATTCTAATATTTTTAACCTAGCTAAGAACGTTGTTCAAAAATTGGGCTTTTTGGGACGATGCGTAAGTTTTTCAATAACGAACAGCTTCTTTTAATATATAAAATATAAATCATTTATATGTCCCTGTGTGGAGTACTGTTCTCACATCTGGGGTGGCGCACATTTTAGTAGGTTAAAGTGTCTTGACTCTGTTCAGCGTAGAGCTGTCAAACTGATTGGCAAGCTTGAATTTAGTAGCTTTTTTTTTTTTTATACTAAGTTAGACATGTTTAGGGTTAATTTAAATAAATTATAAATTAACGTCTCTGAATATCCGAAGATACCATGCCAACTGTGGATTGTGCAAATGAATTATGTGTCTTTAAGAAATTGGTGTACATGGACTTTAAAAAGTTGGGGATTAAAATTATCAGGGAAAACCAATAAGGGCAAGGAATTCCAAAGATAAGAAACACGGTTGAAAAAATCACGTTGAAAGGCGACAGTTCTATATTTTGTTATTTGAACGGTGAGTGGGTGGGCCATGGCTGATGCTCTGGTTGAACGAGAAAAAATAGCGCGTTTGGGTAGTATTGATTTGATCTCCTCTGAAGAGTACTCATTCATAATGTATTTGTAAAATATCGTCAAATCAGCGACATTTCTTCTATGCTGTTACGAATCAAGCTCGTTTGTAAGATTTTAATTGCCGATCAATTTAATTGCTTTCCGTTGGACAGTGTCTAGACATTTTAAAGAGGTTGGGTATGCACCACCCCAGATGTGAGAACAGTACTCCATGCAGGGGCGAATAAATGATTTATATATTAAAAGAAGCTGTTCGCTATTGAAAAACTTACGACAACGCCCTAGATATCCTAACTTTTGAACTGCGCTCTTAGCAAGATTGAAAATGTGAGTATTCCATTTCATATCATTTTCAACCTCAACCCCCAAAAGTTTGATAGATTCCTTTTCTTCTAGATCGTTAAAATCAAATTTTAATGGAAAAGGGTTAGATGTAGATGATCTTGTAAAGCGGCAAAACTGTGTTTTACTTGCATTAAATTCTACACTGTTTGTATGACCCCATTCTAAAATTGTTTTAAGATCAGAGTTTAAGGAATCCGTGAAATTAGATCTATGGTTATTAATAACATCAGACGCCCGTTGCCTTTGTGTTTCATGGGATGCATGTAGCGTACTATCATCGGCGAAACTATGAATGGAATGAACGGTGGAATCTAACAAGTCGTTGATATATAAAACAAAAAGGGTGGGTGACAAAGATGATCCTTGAGGCACTCCTGCGTTGGTAGAAAATGTTTCCGATGATATCCCATCGATATTTACTCGAAACTCCCTCCCAGTTAAAAAGTTTTGAATCCAAGAAATAAGTTGGTCTTCAACACCATAACATCTCATCTTACATATAAGATTGTCATGCCATACTTTGTCAAAGGCCTTGGATATATCCAGTGCAATGCCAAATGTTTCACCATGGTGCTCGAGCGGCTTGTTCCAGACATGTGTTACATAAGATAGCAAATCTCCTGTCGATCGTGCCTGTCGAAACCCATATTGCCTTCCATTAAAAATGTTTGAAGATTCCAAATAAGTCATAATATTATAGTCAATATATTTTTCGAACACTTTTGCAACAACCGACAAGATGGATATCGGTCTGTAATTACTTGGGTCATTCTTTTTTCCTTTTTTTGATACAGGCTGAACGCTAGCAAACTTCCAAATGTCTGGGAATACACCTTTCTTGTACGATAGATAGTAGATTTTTGTGAGAATTGGTGCTAGCTCTCTAGCAAAAGTTTTCAGTATGATGGGAGGGATATTATCAGGACCTGATGATTTATTGGAATTTATTTGCAAAAGCATCTTACGTATGACATTCTTGCGAAAGATGATACGCTTCATTTTGTACGGTACCTGAGGAATTGGTTTTAGCGGGAAATTAGGTGCAGTTGAAGTTGAGTTTTCAGAAAAGAGTTTTCCAAGAAGATCAGCCTTTTCTTTTGGGTTTATTATGGGTACATCATTATGAATTAAAGGTGGTAGTGACGATTGAGTGAAATTATTTTGCACTGCTTTAACGGCTTTAAAAAACTGTCGAGAGCCCGTAGGATGCTCGGCAAATTTCACTGCTTTTTTTGAACTATAACGATTTTTTTATTTGTTTATCAATAACCGACATATGTTCCTGGCAGCTTTATATTCTCGCAAGGTTTTTGTATTGCTTGTTTTAATGTAATTGCGAAACGCAATTGTTTTTTGTTTAATTGCCTCTTTGTATTTTTTGGTGAACCAAGGATCTACTCTCGGGATAATTACACTATTTGGTATAAATTTACGCATTCCTGCCAGTATTACATCAGAAAAAATCACAGCAGCTTTATTTGGATCTTGTTCAACTAAGCAAGTTTGTTTCCATGGATACCATTTATAATGACTTTTGAGGCCTTGCCAATCCGCATTTTTGTAGTTCCAAACACGTCTAGAATTGGCTTTAAATGGCTTGGGCGTTTCAATATTTAGTGTAGTTGAGATCAAATTGTGATCAGATCCTCCTAGAGGCTCTGTGATTTTGAATTGCACCTTAGCCGGATCGTTTATTAAAAATAAATCAAGGAGATTTCTTTTTTGACCTAGAATATCTGGAACTCTTGTTGGCTGGTCAATTATTTGCGTGTAGTTATGGTACAACGAAAATAATTCTGCTTGTTTACCAAGTTCATCCGTTTTCGAACTGTGCTTAAGCCATTCCTTGTTGTGCACATTAAAGTCACCAAGTACAACGAATTTAGCAGTTGTGTAGTCATTTAACCTATCTATCTTATCAGATAAGTCTTGAAAAAAATGTGAGTTCTCAGGGGAGTTTGGTGAGCGATATAATCCAAATTCAAAATGAGTTTGATTAGGACAGCAAATCTTCAAAGAAACCATATTGTGATGCTTTGAACTCAGTTCAAATGCTTTAATCCTCACATATGGTATGGAGTTTCGTATATAAGCACAAACACCATGCTTATCATAAAATGAGTGTTCTAACTCGTAATTTGGACATAGATATTTGTTTACGTCTAATTTGGCCGCCTTTCCACTGATAATCGTTTCTGTGAGGAAAAGAATATCAGGTGAAATGCGTTGCAAATACTCATGCACCGAGTTAAGATTAGCCGCTAAACCTCTAATATTTGTAAAACTGATCGACAGTTTTGCCATGACCAAAAGGGGATGCAAAAAATGGAAAAAAAAACAATCAATGGGAGAAAACAATTAATGGGAGAAAAATAATTGAGTATTATTAGAGTTTAATGCCAAAACAACTGGAAACCTTGAATCTGTCTAAGATTCCTGTTAAGGCTATAAACTTAAATAATATAACAATATTTTTATAACTAAAGCGTGTTTCTCTAAAAATGATAACAAAACAAAACAGGAAACAAAGCAAAGAAAAACTTAATCTCCTAGTTATGTAAAAAAAATTACCGATAAGTAATAAACACTAAAAATATAAATTTATATATAGAAAAAATGTTGGTAATTGGTGCTTAAAGTGTCTTGACTCTGTTCAGTGTAGAGTTGTCAAACTGATTAGCACCTCAACACTTACTAATGAGCTTGATTCCTAGAAGAAATGTTGCTGATCTGACAATTTTCTATAAATACGTTATGGAGGAACAAACTTCCAATGAGATCAAATCTATCTTACCTGTACTAGCAAGCCTATCGCGTAACATAAGAGCAAATATTGTATATATTATCTCTGAATATCCGAAGATTAGGGATTAGGATTAAGTTAGGGATGAGGGATTAGGATTAAGTTTGAATATTTATTCAGTTTAAGAAATTTATGGACGCTAACTTTGAAATTTTGAGGGTTGAAGCTATCAGGGAAACCCATGAAGGTAAAGCATTCCATAAATGAGAGACTCTGTTGAAAAAATCACGCTGAAATGCAACAGTTCTGCACCTTTTTATATGAACTGAAAAGGATGCGACCTTATATTTTGGATCTATGGGTGTGACAACCCCGCATACTATAGTACCTGCTATTGGCAAATCAGTTAACGTGAGATATCGTATACCGAGATTTTGTGAGTGATTAAGATTAAAGTTATAATTATTGTAATTCACTTGAATTTTGCAATTTGAAAGCATTTTTCATTTTATCTCAGAAATTTCAGAGACAAATACAATGCATGAGTACTGTGAACATTTGTAAATCTATTTTTGTTCTGTATATTGTTCTATATAGAGATGACACACCTCTACTAAGCCAACAAGTCATTTAAGTTTTTTTATTGCTTACTTCAAAACTTATTTGATCGCTAATTTTTCATATATCCGAACTGATCAGCTGAGTGTTGATTATTTTTCATACATATTTTTAAAAAGAAAAATTGAAAATTATGCTATCATTTCTCATCACCACTTTTTGAAATAATTGCTACTACGTCAACAAAATGTCTGCCCACAAACCTTATTTATAAGCGTAGTAACGCACGCCGGTACCTGCTAGTTTATTATAATTAACACTAAACATGCCTAATTTTGAATAAAAAAAAATTCGACGGAAAATAGACCACCATGAATAATAAGAAATTAATCCAAAATACAACGTGACAATTAGTAAAAACCTTTTGCATACCATACAATTGTCTCATCAATCTATATTCCAATACGAAAATTTCAAATTTAAAAAAGTATCATTTCTTAACATGACTAGGGGACATAGATAAACTAGTGAAGATTAGTTATCTAAATAAATACCAAATGTATTGATCATTCATCGTTCACATATCTACAATCGGGATTTGTTCTAGACATCTTGTAAAACGGTCAACAGATGGTAAACACATTAATGTTTCAAAGAACGAGGTCCACATCTAACAATATCCATGGATGTCATCGACTATATCACCATATTTTTTGATTTTTGCATGTATACATGCTAGGCAGGTGTTTTTAATGACTGACGGCAAGCATTATGGAAAGTTAAATCAGAATTTCACATTCAATTCACTTCCCATTCGTTGTTAATTATTACATCGGGCACATGCCAATACATCGTCAGACTACATGGAAAGAATCAAAATCGATGGAATTAGAGATCCTCATTTGTTCAAATATTCACTGACCATGTTCGTTGACAAGTAAGACAACACAAACCATCGATCAAAGTATTACGTGTAGAAATACAAGATAATAATCATAGGTCAGAAGAAAAAAATCAAGGTGATTTACTAATAGAATCAAATATCACATTATTTAACCGATAAACCTGGTAACATAACACTCTGCATTTGCGTGTTATGTTACCAGGTTTATAAACCAGGTAAGATAAACAGTAGGAAAAATAAACAATAATAAAAGATTTAAACTAAACGAATCAGCTCTAAGCGGAGAAATCACATCATCACATTCGATAATAATTACCACCTCAACTCGAACAACCGTTCATACATATTTAATAAAAACCAAATTACAATCAACAGAAGAATATCGAATACAAACAGCAACAGGGAAAAATGTCGCTATAAAAGGACAGAAGTTTGCTGTTACAAGAAAAGGGAATACATACTTTTAACATGAAATATCAATTGTAGGCGTTGTTGGGTATGATTTTGGGCATGAACTTGATAAGGCAGAATAGTTTCGTAAAAGATGATAAAAAAGAAGTATGCACTTACACATAGTAATGTGGAAGTGATGCTTCAGATTAATGGTGCATAATCAACTACGAGACGAATTCTATTGGAACATCGAGAAGAGCTGCAACGTAATACCAAAACAATAGTATGGATAAGAATGAAAGAAGGTTCTAGGTCACCATCGTTATGGGTTATAAAAACCAATGAAAATGGTCAACAACAACAACAAGAGATCATGGGACAAACATTAGTTGTGTTAGATAAAAACTAAAGAATGCAAATTAAACACTAACTCTGTCAGAACAAAAACTCTCGAGAATGAACGATCTTTAGGAAACACAGAGAAAAAATTCAAAATCAACTGCAATAAACGACAGAGCTGACCGACTGAAAAAGAGAAGCACGCAGCACAGCAATTGCTCGTATTTTATGCGTTCATATTCAGTAGTAGACCGACACACAACACAAGAACTAACACACAGAATTGATACGGTAAAAGAGATACCGATACAACAAGCTAAAAAAAATAGCATTAGCGAAATGGGAGAAAGCTGATGGCATGATAAAATTACTGAGTTTATCGAGTAATCAGAAAGTTCATATAAGATTTTGCATAGACTAAAGGACACTGCATCTTATTGGCAGATGGCATTCCAAGAAAAGGATTAAGAAAAGACAGCATTTAGTGTGGGTAATGAGCATCGACATTTAAACATCTAATGAAACTTCTGCTAAAAGTTTATATTCGATAACGTATCTTGTTTATTTCGACATAATCGTAATGGGTAAAGATTTCAAAGAAACATTTTAAGAATTAAGAGGAAGTCTTTGAATAAATTGATACAGCAGGCCTAAAATTGCGTCATGGGCAAGACCCAAGAACCTAAACGAGTTTCCCAATTATCTGAAATTGTGCACTTATTACCGACGCTTTACACCTGAATGTCCTAATGTTGCTTATGATGAGCATATGATGTTTACTCTAATGCTACTTTGTTATATTATTTGCTATGAAATGAATTATTTTACAGAATATTTGGAAAATCTGTTGTCGATTCAATACCAGAGGTTCAACTAAAACCTTATTTTTCTTTTGGTTAACGCTAGATGCACTTTAGTCCTTTGAATTAACCGTAAAGCCGGAAGATACGCTTGTGTAACTTCGCAGAAGAAGGTACTTGATAAGTGTATACCCAATATTAAATTTATATTAAATACCGATGCAGATAATAGGAGCAGTATTATCTCTAAAAATGTATCGCTAAGAGAGAGTAATAGCTTATTACTTTTATAAGTACTTATATGGTCAAATATATCACCTCAAAACTGATCATGAAGCATTGAGGTGGTTAATAAAATGTAAAAATCGATAGGAATAAGTGGAACGATGAATTGAACGTTTATATGCTCAAAATTTCGAAATCGAATATCGGGTAGGCAGTCTATATGGTAATGGCTGACGCATTATCAAGAAGACCGTGTCAAGTGGAACGCAAATATTGCAACCGAATGGAGGGTAAGGCAAACATTATTACCGACAGGATTTTGCAAGTGCTTCTTAACGATAAATGGACAACTGAAATTCGATAGCAACAACAATTACGTGCTCGTCATAATGTACTACTGTGGTAAATGGTCAGAGATTTGTCCAATACCAAATCAAGAAGCAAAAAACACCGCTGAAGCTGTGGTTAACAATTTCAATAACCGTGTTGGAGTACAGATAAAAATTCATACAGAGGATGGAAATTTGAGATTATGCTTTTTTAGGAAATCAGTCAGATTCTTGAAATCAATAAAATCAATACAACTGATGCAATCATGAATCACATAAAATGTTGAAAATAGTTAATGGTACTCTGGCAAAATACATAATAATAGTAGCAACAAAATCAACGTAATTTATTGGAAAGTCATTTCTTTATTCCTTCTTTATGGACACAACCAGAACGGCAACAGCTACCACTATTATGGGAAATGATTTAAGGCTACCTGGTCATTGAAGTTTAAGATTATAAGATTATGTAAAAAAAGTAAAGTGAGGGTTTGAGAAGTCAAGATGTTTGTCAGACAGAAAAAAACACCGGCATCTTAAGACCAAATAAAGGTTCGAGCAAAAGCAAAAGTGATACCAAAAGTGGTACAGTTCTCAGTGGTAAGGCATCGAAATTGGATCTTGATAAATACCAGATACCTAGTTATGAATTGGAACATTCCTTTTAGAACAAAAATGGTATCTATATATTTGTTCGAAATTTTATTAGAATTACGTTTTACGAGTTGAACTGTTAGCACCATAACTATCAGGTGTTGTTGAAACCAGGGTTATTCCTTTACGCGTAGTCTAAAATAGATTACATTACATGTAATCTATGTAATGTAATCTATGTCATCTATGTAAATTTGGTGTAATCTATTAATTTTGATTTAAGAAGAATAATGTGGAATTATTGTATTATCCCTACTGAAATTTTTTTTCGATTTTTTCGCAACATATAGATCAATAATATTGTCAAAAACAAGATCTTGCGATCTTGAAAAAGGTTAATTTAATTCCTAAAAAAATTTAGAATGCACATATCAATTAAATAGATTACATAATAGTTTACATTATAGATTACACGAAAATATCTCGCGTAATTTACACGTAATCTATGCGTAATCTATACATGTAAAGTAATCTATTTTGTCTACGGCACAACCCTGGTTGAAACCATGTTTATAATAGGATTATAAAGATCCCCAAACTCTCCTGCAGGATATCCAATTTTTATATCCAGGATATCCTTTTTTCCAAAGCAAGACTGGGCATTCTTGGAGACTTTATTTAATATACTTAACACAAAATGGCTAAAATATCCACCACGCACCGATGACGTATGATAAGCAACTGAGCTGATACTCCCAGATTACTATGGATTGACTCAAATGATAGTATCCCACTGGAATACCATATAATACAGATCGTAACAATCATTTTCTACATCTGTTTTTGACAAACGAACCAGATACAACGAAGACAAAAGTTGAACAATTCCTTGGATTATCTGACCATTTAATAATATCAGCAGTAGTACAGATTACATTACCTACACCAATTAAAACCAATCCTTGACGCGTTTGGAATTATCAACGGGAAAAAACACCTTTATGAAAAAACACCTTTATGAAAAAACACCTTGGAAAACTGTTTGTTGTGTTGAATACGATCCAAGCACATCAGCACTAATAGTTTCTGAAGAAATAAAAATGGAATGCGACGGCTTATTCTAAATCGACTAATGACTCCTTAAACTGGAACTTGCTTCACGCAAGTTGATGAGTCGGTGAGGAATAAACGCAAAGCATTTGAGGTGTATAACTCAAGCAAAACATCTGAAACTCTTTGTGCGAAAAGAACCAACAAATATTAGTTAATACAAGATATATTTGGACACAGACGGGTTTATCCAGAAGCAAAAAAAATCGCTAAGCACCCATCTGGCTATCGTTGCTTCTTTCAGGTATTTAGATCAGTCCAGACTCCAGAGCAATTTCCCTCGATCCAACTTTCCAACCTTTCCTTTTTTCCAGGGAAAGTTCTGAATGAAATTTCCGTTCTTAGTTCTGAATGAAATTTCCGTGAGCGATACGAAAGGATCTTTTAGGTCGCATTTTCGCAGAAAATTCAAATATAGTTGAACCTCCCCAACCTCCTACATTCCTTCCTGCAGTTGAAACAAAAATGAGGCCAATTATTTTTCATGGTAATATGGTAAGAACAATGCTTGTTTCTATAAACATCAATGGATCCGCTGGAGAAGTGGTTAAAACAACAAGCGACAACATCGCTTACAATGCAGTTAAGCAACAAGAAGAAGGTTGACACATAAACGGGTGACCGCTTGGGAACAACATCAAAAATGAAATGATTGAATTACGTCGAAGATAGAGAATAAAACGCCCCCGGTATGCATGAGATTGATTCCCTTAGACTTCTTGGATTGGATATTGAAAATAGTCTGAAATGCAGTATGTCTTCGACCTCACTAGATCTGCAGTGCAAAAAACAGGTTTCTGGAGCCAATGTAAAATGTTTTTCAATCCCGATCAAATGTTGTTGATCTATAAGTCCTTTATTTCTCCTTGTTTGTATAAAATATATTCCTGTCATTTCTGGAGAGGTGCTTGTCAGTCAACAATAAAATTCTGTACAAAAAGAGGCAATAGGTTTAACTGAAAGTACCGAACTAACTGATCAGCTTCATTTGCTCCAGTACCGAAGAAATTTGGCCGAATTGTCAATATACTGTAAATAAAGCTTTAGCGATTTCTCCTTCAAAGAAATTTAAAATATTCTTCCATCATGTATCCAGTACAATAATCGACAAACAATAACTTCAGAGTTATCCCACCCATTTGCTGCTATCCAAATACCTCGTCGCAGAATTAGTTCCTTCCAAACCGATTAAGTATTTTAATAGAGTTGCCAAATTGTGGAACACCACATGTCCGCCTGGTATCCGAATATTCAAAGAGTCTAAATAATGAATACAAAGTAAGCTAAATATGCCTAACCCGTTAATAAATAATAAGTAGAAAGACTAACACTCTAAAATGAAGGAAATTTAAATTCTGATCTGAACGTCAAATTTAAGTTTCGTTTCGAGAATGTTACATCGGTCTAGAAAATATTCCTTCTGAAAATTTAGTTGTATTAAAACAAATATCAGAATAAATCCTGATCAGATAAATATTATAAAATAATAAAACGCAAAAGGAAATAAATAAAATGCAAATTTTACATTACCTAAATGTTACACAACGTATCGGCTTTCGTATGTATGGTTTATAGTTTTCAGTTGATGTAATTAATTTATTTTTTTCTAAATCATAAAAATCTACAGTTCCATCATTCCGTCCAGCACATAGTAAGAATTCAAATGGATGGTATTGGATACATGTTATTGATGAGCTGTGTTCTTTAAATTGTATTATTGCTTTACTCATGCGGATATCCCAAATAATCAAAGATCCTGTAAATAAGGACAACAACAATAAAAATGGTTCAGAGCTCAATTTAACCATGGTGAAACTTACCTTCATTACCAGCTGAAGCAATCCATGTTCCATCAGGCGAAAACTTGACAGAATTAACGTGTGATATGTGACCTCTATATCTTTTAATACAAATATTTGTTCGAACATCCCATAACCTAATAATAGAATGAAAAAGGAATTTAAAGTAGGCATACAAATATTTTTCAAAATGAAATACCTTAAATTGGAGTCATTACTTCCAGATATAATATACTCTCCATATGGATGAAAATGAATTGCACGTACAGATTTCATATGGCCATGTAGAGTAGAACAAGCTTCACCGGTGTTTAAATCCCATTTTTTAATAATTCCATTTTCATCAGCCGAAAACACAAAATCATCATTATACGCAAACTTAACACAATCAATTCTACTATTGTGTTCTTTCAAGGACTGCAATTGTAAACAAACTATGTACTGAAATTCATTATAAATATTTAATTTATTACCATAAACACATCATCATTTCCAAGAGCCCATAATTTAATAATTTTATCCTGTCCCCCAGTTACTAACACCCTTCCAGTTGTACCAATATCCAAACATGTAGTTTTAGGTGTGTGGGCATATATTTCATCTATAACGATTTTTTTTAACAATAATAATCATGAGTATTGCAACAACAAAAAGATTTATGTTAATTAAGAAAACCATATTAAGATTTATATCATAACCTTGTGACAAATAGAACATTTTATATAAGGACATTAAGCACAATTGTAATATACTCACATATTTTTGAAGTAGACTTTTTTGCAAAAGCCATGATAATCGAGATATTATAATACGATCACATTAGCATACACACAATAATATTTAGATTTGTCAGAAAAACTTTGACAGGTAATTCACTTTGGCCATTTATATTTTTGATTATTTTCGTAGTTGTTCTACTATATTACAGAGGCGCTGATTTCACAAAAAGTTTACGGTTGAAACAAAATTTTACCGGAAATTTAAATAAATATTACGATTTTCATTTCTATTATTAAGGATAAAAATCTTATTTTGAAACATAAACTGGGTTTGAACCTTTGACGTATTCAGTTTAAAACAATCTAATTTTGAGTTATACGAAAATTTCAACTAGTAATGGCATATAAAATGCTTCCTAGCTTTGTACATGCTTTCAGGTTTTTTTAATCTGGTCACACTATGTTTAAAATGCAATAAAAATACAATTGTCATTTTCGATTAGGTCGAAGTTGTGTTTAATTTGCAATTATTAATAAAAAATTAAGATAATCTGTTAATCAAATATGTCGGCAAGATACGATAGAGCAGTAACCGTTTTTTCTCCAGACGGTCATTTATTACAAGTGCAATATGCTCAAGAAGCTGTACGCAAGGGATCAACTGCGGTAAACAAAAGAAATCTAACCTCGAAAAAGATTTTCTGCCTGTCATGTTATTCATAATTCTTATTTTTTGTATGGTTTAGGTTGGTATTTGTGGAGAGGACGTAGTTGTTCTAGGAGTGGAAAAGAAATCGGTTGCTAAATTACAAGAGGAAAGAACTGTTCGAAAAATATGTATTTTGGATGATCATGTTGTAATGGCATTTGCCGGATTGACCGCAGATGCTAGAATTTTAATTTCTAGAGCACAGGTTGAATGTCAAAGTCACAAATTAAGTAAAGAAGATCCAGTTACTGTTGAATATATAACAAGGTAAGTTTTTTTTTATTAATGGCGTAAATTTTATATGAATTTCCTTCCAGATATATAGCAACATTAAAACAAAAATATACCCAGAGTAATGGAAGACGACCATTTGGAATATCGTGTCTTATAGGAGGGTTTGATTTAGATGGTCAGCCAAGGTTATTTCAAACAGAACCGTCTGGAATTTATTATGAATGGAAAGCAAACGCAACCGGCAACTCATCTGAGGCTGTTAAGGAATTCTTAGAAGTAAATTATAAACCAGAAGAAGTTAAAAATGAACATGGGTCTGTTAAATTAGCCATAAAAGCATTACTTGAAGTGGCACAATCAGGACAGAAGAATTTGGAAATTGCTGTTATGAGGAGGGATAAAGTAGGTTTATAAATATTATTCATATATGGTTCAAATGTAAAAATTTATTTTGAATTTCAGCCTCTTCAAATGCTTGATCAAGCAACTATTGAAAATTATGTTAAACTCATTGATGAAGAAAAACAACAAGAAGATGAAAAGAAAAAACCTAAAAAATAGCATGGCATTACACTAAAGAAATTAATTTTTGTTTTTGAATATGTAATTTTCATTTTTTAAAAGATAAATACAACATTAATTTAACAAAACGGAGCATAGTTGTAAAACTATAAAATAATTAATTATTCAACATATCTATACTAGCGCGAATTTGATTTAAAAAATTTTCCATCGCATATTCTACATTTTCTAAAGTATCTCTCTCATTGAAATGATCTTGCATCATGTCTATTTCATCTGGAAAATTTTCAAAATTGATTTCTCTGTATGGATCAAATTCATTGTTTATGTTGAATGTGGACGAAAACGGGGGCAATATATTATGCTCCGTATTCGTTAGCGGTTGCAGTTGATCTATATAAACTTCTGGTTGAAAATTAGTTAATTCATTTCTTGCGTTACCTGTAATATCATTTATATTAAATTTTTCACAATTTTCGATTCCCTCATCTATTAAGGGTATCTCATAAGATATTATTGAATTGTTAAGTGGAGCTAGATCTTCATTAATCATTTCAATACTAAAGACATTCTCCTCTTCTTTGATGTTTGACTCTTGTAATGCTTCATTAATAATCGTATTATTTTCACCATTAAAAACATATTTATTAGAAGAATCCATTTCTACATACGACTCTGAAACGGCGGTGGATAATGGCGGAATTATGTTGTATTCTGCTATTATTTGAGAATTCCTAAAATAAATAATACAATTTATCTGTTCTTTGATCGATATATACGGAAAATATCAAACATAATTGAACATATTCAATACAACTTACGGATGATTTAATGGCACTTCTAGTGATTGAGTAGATATTGAATCACAATCCACATAAAAATCTGTAAATTTTTGGGAGTTTTGTTCTAAGATTCTTTGAACATACTTCGGTACATCTTCTAAGTAATTTTCAAAGCAATGAGATGGAACTTCAAAGACCGGAATATTTTTGATATTCTCACTACCATTCAGATCTTTTGCTAACATCATTTTCATTTTTAATGTAAGACGCAATTTTTCACGTGCTAGTGTAAGGGGCGATATTTTATTAATAATTATTTTTGTTGGATCAACTATATTATGTCGTGTTGTAATATCACATTTAGAATCAATAGTGTAGTTTTGTAATACATTATTTCTTTCAATAAGTTTTAATAAATCTAACCGTCCAAGTTGAAAATATTTATGTTGATATTCATACAATATTTTATTGCTTGCATTTCTTCTAATTTTACGATTAATTTTATTGAATCCGCAATTTTGAAGCTCTTTGATAAATATTGAACGGTAAGGGATATCATTCATTGTAAAATGAATAAGATATTTTTCAAGTTCCGTATAGTTGATTAAAATGGATTTTCCATTTGTTCCCCAATAAATAACATCGTTTTTTGCATTGACCATTGTCCATAACTTTAATGGAAATGTTAAATTATCAGCGTTAAAAGTATTCATAATTCGAATTCGTTTTTTTAACAGAAAAAATCTAGAACTATTTCCTTTTGAAAAGAAAATAATTTTGTCTTCAACGTGGTATTTGTGCAAAATCATTATGTTAACGAATGTTAACGAATTAAAATTTGAAGTGGCCGATCCTTAAACTATTTACAGTTTACCGAAAAATTAGAGGTCCAAACATAAAATATTGTATATCGGTCCGAATTCAATTCGGTCAAGTCATAGATTGTTTAAAAAATACATTTTTGGATTAGAATTTTATACAACTATTTCAATTTTACATAAAATATTTTAAATTTTTTATAAAGAAGAATCGCTTTTTTCTTTCACATATGGGTTTATATTTGTATTTCATAACTCTATTCTTTTCTATATCTTTATTTTTTTTTTATTTTTTTAATATTAATTGTTTCTACTTAAATATTTATATATAAAAAATAACACACAACAATAAATCAAATAATAAAATCATGCCACGGAAAATTTAATTAAAGCCTCAATTATCAATTTGACGTAAAATCAACCGAAAATTGGTTTGTTATTCAGAACTCCCAGACTTTAACGTAATAATCATTATTATCTTTTCCTGCTGTTAGTACTTTTGTGTTATCGCTTGACATGGTTATGATGGATAGGTTGGCTTATTGGAAAATAAAAAGGATTAACATGATAAGTAAAGAATTAAATATTTATTATTACCTTGATGAAGCAACTTTTTATAAACAATTTTTCCAGTCACTACATCCCAAATATACAACTCTCCTGCATTATCTCCCAAAAACAATAATTCGTCTAATCTTTGCCAATTTAAACAAGTCAAAGGATTGTCAAAATATTTCTTAAATAGAACCATTCCAGTTTCCACATCGATAACAAGGATCAGCTAGAAAATTATATTAAGCATATTTAATCCATTTCACTATCAAATAAAAGATGTCAGTTAAAAAAAAATTTGATGGTTAAAATGGTTTCTGAAATAAAAACTTATAGCTATAAGCCAACCAATTTTTTGGAAATAACATTGTTTCTTAAAAAATCACCGGCCAGGGTGGTAAAAGTGTTTAGCTAAAGCATGGAGTATGTAATGTTTGTTTGTTGCTACGTTCATTTAACAGTTCACTGCTGGATCTGATGATTGCCATCAAGTGCTCAATACACCTCTTCGTTGGTGCCCTTAGATAACTGAATTGTATTTCTGGCTAAGTATAAGAGGTTAAACCCCTCACACCGGGAAAAAGGGATAGCAAAAATCAGAAAACCAAATAGAATTTTACTTGTATGTAAAATAAGTATCAGACTACCTATAGAGAGTACAGAAGCGTATATTAACAGTAAAATCCGAGACCTTCTTGAGGGTCCTGATATAAAAGGTTGTAAAAAGGCATACAAAGTATAAAAGGTTGTATTCGTTATTCGGCTTGAGCATGTTCTGCGAGCCGATTCGCAGTCTGGAATGATAAAAAATATACGTACGTTGTACCAGTGAATGACCGCGGCATAAACGACGATTGAAATGGGAGACGGACGTAATGAATAACCTTGAAAAAATCCGCAACCATGATAACTATACCGCTGTTGCGAATGACTATGGTGAATACTCAAAGCTGATTAGTTTGGTAACGCCTCCTACATGAAGCATAAACATCACAAAAAACTTATGTTTTTCTTTTTGAAAAACTAATACGCCAGTTTTTTGAAATTTTTATCTTTCAGTTACGTCACACACATTCTCATAAGTGATATTGACATATAGCAAAAAAAATTTTTATATGTTATGAAAGCGAAATATCTGGAAAATGTTGGCATTTCGTCGTCTGGAAAATGTTGGCAAGCGTCGTGCTATTTTTCTAAATTAAATTAATTAATGACAAAATTTTCTAAATTTATACTTTGCGCTCGTAACTCGATCGTTACTGAATTGAGCCTCAAGGATGGGAAATCACAAATCGGGATGAGTATTCCAGAAAAGTGTAGAATGAAAACCTACGTCATTAGTATTGTTGCTACTTTTCAAATTAGGTACAACTTTGGTGTTACAAGGAGCCTAAACGTCAAAAGGCGCGGGTATGCATCTAAAATGTTAATCAGTTTGCGTTGCGAAAATGCTTTGGCGGTAATATTTTAAAGACACATTACAGTTTATTTTCAGTGATAGAGTAGAATCAATAGAATATCCGAAAGATTAGAATATCCGAAAGAAAAAAATAAAATATAAAGAATATTTTTATTTCTTTATTTATTACTCAACAAGTGGATCGCAAATAAGTTGTATACTAATGCAACCAACTGATAAGTGTTATTGACTAAAGAAGTAAAAATATTGTATTCGTTGGTAAATTTATTAAGAGGAATCCAGTGTAAAACAAATTAAATTAGACCACGAATCGGTAAAACGAAAGGATAATCTCACCTTATCTTTACCACAAGACACCAATTTTGTCCCCGCTAAATTAAATGATACGGCAGTTACTTCATCTTCATGATGTCCCATAACTTTGGAAACATTTATTTGTTTTATTTTATGTCCATCAATTCTCACAGTATCCCAAAGCATAAGTTCTCCAGAAGATGTTCCTGTGTTAAAAAATTGCAATAGGTCAGTTCAGATGTTTGACTCGATAATGGCCAAAACAAGAGTAGGTATAAAGCAAAATTTAAAGTTTTAATTAATCACGTGAACTAATTGCTTTAGAGTTTAGAATATATTACCTATTATGATTTTTATTATTTTATCCAAAAAACACGAAGATAGACATATAATTTTCTCTTCTAATGACAAATATGCAATTATAGAATCTATAGGTCTAATTGGATTAAGACAGTTTACTTTGTCAAAACCTTTCCAAATTCTAAAATTTAGAAAAAAATTAACTGAATGTATATACAAAAACTATGGCTAAAATACTTAACACTACAATCCCAGCTTCCGGATATCAATATTCCTACTTCATCGATATATGACAAACAAGAAACAGCGTCATCATGAGCTTGTGTGACGTTTGAAATTTTGCCGTAATCTAGATTATACATTATTCTAGAAATGTTAAATGACCAGTTAATAATTGTTATTAAAATATTATAGTAAATATTGGTTTTAAAATATTATAGTAAATTATGGTTTTGAAAATATTACATTGTATTATCCCATGATCCTAAAAGAATTAAATTTGAGTCGGGAATCTTAATACAGCTACTTATTGGTAATGAACTAATCGAAACACTTCTAACTTGCTTTTTTCCTTCTATATCAAAACATTTTAAAATTCCGTCATTTCCAGTAGTAATTATATTATTACTATCTAATATTGTGCTTCTAATTAAATCTTTATAAGCTGAAAATTCACTCAACAGCTTTAAATTTGTAAAGGAAAGCTCAAAGCTGTCCGATATTACATTTTGAATACCTGGAATAATAAAAACAATTATATTTAATTCAGCACGGAAAATAAAATCATCTCACTACTTAATATAATATACAGAGACAAATAATTGATAAACCGATAGTTATTTTGTTTAACTTACAGTTGTTGTATACCAAACTCCTTCTTTGCGTCATTAGAGGTGTTACCGGTATTTTAGGAACGTGAGGTGTAGTAAATAACTGTTTAGGTATTTGACCAAATTCTGATATTTGCACTTCAAGAGCATGTTTTGCAGCTAAATTAGATACATTATTTAAATCAACTGACCCTTCGTAACAGAGATGATAAAACACTAAATAAAAATGTACGATTATTTCAGTACCGCTAATTCAAAAAGGTCAAAATATTACGATTATTTGCTTTCAGTGCTTCTTCTCCGCGTTGCTTATAGCCAAATATAAGATCTATCCAATAGTTCAAATTATTTGAAACATAATCTGATTCTAGTGCCTCTCTATAAAAAATTTCCAAAATTAGAGATAAATGATCAAAATAATATAAAATATTTCACCTGAGACTTTCGATAAACATCTTTGATGAACCATTTGCCCATGGCGGTAAAATAACATCATGAACAACAGTCGAATCGAATTTAAGTCCAAACTCAATATTTTTAGAATTTATTAGAAAATCGCCATCGTTCGATGTATCATAAAATTCAGGGATTAATTCCTTAAAATCTGACATGTTCTTCAAACAATTATTAAAAGTATCTTCAACTTTATTAAACATACGATCAGGATGATCAAATCTTCCGTTTTGTAAACATAACATTAAATTAGGATACTTTCTAACCTGTAGCAAAAATTTAGTAAACAAACTAATTTTCTTTACGAAATACAAATAAATTATACCAAATAAAATAAAACAAGTCCTGGTGCAGAATAATGGGATCCATATAAAAATTTTGGGTTATCCATTTCATCACACCGTTCTTTAAGTCTCATAAATCTTTCTTCATTAAGTGCACCAATTGGTTTTTTTAAATCTCTATATATAGAAATGTCAGATAAATCTAATTTTGCAGATGCATAATCACTGATAACCCACGGAAATACTGGATATTGTGTCAGATCTTGAAAACTACGATCAGCTAAGCTGTGGATAATGGAATATAATTAATTTGATTTATTTAAAACAATTTGTTCGTCATCTAACCTATTTAAATATAATAAGTATTCATAGTTTGATATCACTCCATTTTGCCATTTTAGTGTCATAGTTTCTGGTTCCGGCGTTTGTAAACTGAGTTCATCTTGTTTCATAACTTTTTCATAAAATGTATCTCTTTCATTTTGATTTTTAAAAGCAATGTAGAGCAAATGTTCTTTATTGTCAAAGTTCCATTTTATTTCCAACCCCTGTTAAATTTAAAAACACTTTTAGAATATAATTTGCATTCGTTGATACGATTATCTTACTATATGTCTTAACAAAAACCTTCGTTTTATAATATGGTTTATGAGTTTTAATTTAATTTTTCTAACTGGATACTGAAAACAGATAAAAAAAATCATTCTTAAAAATAATACAATTTGAATAATGAGCTAGATGTGTTTTTGTTGTGTTGAAACGCATATCATGCCATGTAGAATATAATACAAAATTTAAAGTTAATTATTGTTAAATCGTAACGGTCGGACGAGTACCATAGTAGACTAATGGACATTACACTATTGGACTAGTGGACATTACACAGTCCCATAGTAGACATTCCACTATTTTCATAGGAAACGAAAGAAAACTCTGGATAACCATGTAATTAAAATTAGTCAAAATACGGCGATTATCACACAAAACTGACCATACATCGTCCACCAATCGCTGAAAAATATTAACATAAGCCATAATTCAAAGTTACTAATTATACGCAAGGAGAGATCAGTTTTTATTGCTTTTTAATTTTGGATCTATGCGTATGACAACCCAACGTACTCCAGTCACTGGTTTTGGCATAAGAGTTAAAATGAGATATCGCATACCACTGGCAATAGTAGTGAGATATCACAAGCCAAGATGATATTTTAGAGGTGCTGGCGGATAAACTCTATTCAGTCAACGTGCGCACTCTCAGTCTTAGTTATGTAATATTCCTTGATGTTAGCGCAATATTGGTTAGTCGAAGAAAGGATACATGTAATGTAGGATACATATTATAGACTTATATGTAGACTTTGAATCATTGGAAAAGGGAGTGTGCCACATTATCGAGGAATATACCACTAGCTGGATTATCGGGAACCTCATTTTAGTTTTGTTCCAGCAATTTGTATTTTCTCTATTCTATCATGAAATATTGGCCTTTGTGATGTGTTTATAAGTTCTTGAAAAATCTGTTGCGCTCTTCAGAATCCGTAAGACCTGGATCGCGCAACAGAATGAATGCTGTTGCGGGACCCAATAATAGCTAACGGCTTCGAGAGATAAATCCAATTATAACATGCTAACCAATACGTAAAATTCTGGACCTTAAAATTATTCAAAAAAAAACCCTAGATAAGAAACTACAAAGAGAAACAATTTTGTTGAAACTTGAAAGTAACAGTCTGAAACCCCAAATATATCAATTTTATTGTATAAACTTAAAGTCAACATTACACTGCTAAAATAAACAAGCGCATCCTACTGTATGTAACAGTCAATCTAATTAGTTATTTTATTTATTTATTTTAGCGTATGGTTTTTATGACACATTAAAAAATAAAACTTAAAAAAGGTAGATTTTTCTATAAAATCTACCTAAAACAAAACATGAGTACACATTAAATGAGCTTACAATCAATTTGATTGCGCGTCTTTCGTTAAAAAGTAAAAATATTTGAACATTGGGCAGTACATTTGAACATTAGATGTTTACATCGAGTGAGTCTATCCATGTTACTAGATCGGGCGTTGCCAAATGGATGTCTGCGATGTTGCCATTGTATCGTCGAATTGGACACACAGTTGCAATGTGTTTTATGGTTTGTTGTGGAGCTCCACAGTCACATTGAAGGGACTCTGAAATGCCCCCCTTGTAGAAAGAATCAGCACAACGGCCACGATTCGTTCTTATTCGGTTAAGTGTAGTCCCGGTATGACGTGGCAAATCGCAACCAGGTTGGGTAGAAGTCGGGTTAGTAATTGAAAGTCCAAGTGTATTGTAATGATGCCAGGAGGCGTCCCAGGCATCCAAGATATTAAAATTAGTTGCCAACAGGTTGCTGGCAGTTTTATGTGGAGGCTTTCTTGACTTCAATCGACAACGAGTATGGTCACCGTAATATTCATGCAAGGGTAACGTGATGTTGTTGGTTACCTTTTTATGTTCACGCATAAGCGCATGTGAGCGTCTGAGTGCAGGTGGAGCGATATTGCTTAATACCGGGAGCCAAGGTAAAGGAGTAGACCTGATAGTACCACTTATAGTATGCATCGTGGCATGCAGCTGGCAGTCAACATTTTCAGTATGTGTGCTATTCAACCAGACTGGTGCGCCATACTCAGCCACTGAGTAAACCAGACTTAGAGCAGTTGTGCGGAGGGTAGCTGGAGTAGCACCTCATGTCGAGGGGTGCTACTCCAGCTACCCTCCGAGGAATCTAATTAGTAATAGAGCAAGAGCCCGCGACGGCCAAACCTTCGTTATTTTATAAAAGCTGAAAGTTTGTCTGCGCATACCCCCTACTCAGGTAGGAACGATTAGCGACATATGAAGTTTGGATCATGGTAGCTTTGGCAGGGAGCAGGTAACAAAGGGACCTTCAAAGTTTCGTGAAAGTATAAAAGGTAGTTTTTTTATATAATCTTCGGGATAGTATTAGAAGTCACGTCACCCATTGCCAGACACTTACTATCGTGGTAACCCCCTGCCAGACACCCTTAAACTTTTACAAATTGATAAAGTTTAGGGCAGGAGGTTGCCACGATAGCAAGTGTCTGGCAATGGGTGACGTGGGTGACGTTTCTAATATTATCCCGAATATTATAAAAAAATTACCTTTTATACTTTCACGAAACTTTGGAGGCCCCTTTGTTACCTGCTCCCTGCCAAGGCTACCATGATCCAAACTTCATATGTCGCTAATCGTTCCTACCTGAGTAGGGGGTATGCGCAGAGAAACTTTCAGCTTTTATAAAATAACGAAGGTCTGGCCGTCGCGGGCTCTTAGTCTGTAACATACTGAAGCTTTTCCTTAAAAATAATACATGACCGATTATACAAAAAACTAGAAGCAGACATCAGCGATTCAGTTCAGTTTTCATAATGCATTAAGGTCGCGGGATGCACTGTTTACATTTATTACCCTCACACAAAGAGACAAATGTTGATATCAACGATAATTCGATTTTATAGGCTAGAGATCTGAGAATAATTGAGAATTTGTATTAAGGGTAAGTGGCAGTAGTAAATTCACCGGGTGGTCCATCCGAAACCATAGCGATCAAAAAGAAAATAAAACAAGGGTGTGGGTTTTGGTAAAGGCACTAACCCAGGTTTTAAACCAAACGGCAAAATGCTAAACTAAAATGTTATGTTTGCTCTATTCTGCTACGTTGGGTCGAAACTTGGACTCTGCACAGTATGCCACCAAAAAAGTCGAAGCGTTTGAGATGTTGGTTTACCGACGAATTCTGAAAATTAACTGTTGCGATCCTATTACGAACCAAGAAATGTTGACCAGAATGGTTATAAACGAAAAAAATATTAGCATATATAAAAGAAAGAAAATTAAGGAACTTTGGACATATTATGAGGAACGAAAAGTAGACTACTTTACATAGTTCTGAAAGGCAAGATTATCGCCCGAAGATGCAAATAACGACGGAGATTATCTTGGTTGAATTATATGGAACTTCGGTATAATATATCATCAATTAGATTGTTCAAAACTGTAATGGATACAGACAACTAATTAATAAAAAATAACTAATAATAATAATAAATAACAACTAATTAATATAAGCCTCTAACTAATTAATATAAGCCTCGGCTTAATTACAGTAATAATAATAAATAATAATAATAATAATAAAAAATAACTAAACTCTAACTAATTAATAAAAAAAAAATAAAAAAGCCCAAATTGAAAAAATGCTCGCCAATGCCCGAATCGGATAGGCACTTTAAGAAGAGAAAATTATTTGATCGCGAGTACTGCTTATTTTTTTTTATTAAAATTTTTTTAAAACCAAGGTCCCACAACAACATGCATTCTAAGATGTATATGCACGCAAATCTTTGTTTTTTGTAAAAGTTAAAAAACAAATCTGCAGGCACAAAACTAAAATAAGGTTGGAAATAATCCATGATAATAGCATATTCCTTGATCATGTGACGCACTGTCGTCCTCAATGATTAAAACTCACACATAGAGTTATATGACGGCTCGATTCTTCAAGCAAGCAATAACATGCCATCATCAAGGAATACGCCATAACTAAGATTGAGGGTGCTATCATTGACTGAAAAGAGTTCATCCTCCAACACTCCTTAGATATCCCCTTGTTCTGTCATATCTAACTGCTATTGTTATGAGATATCTCGCGTTATTTCGTATGTCCGTATAACCACAGTTTTTTTGTGAAATAGAGTTTACAACATTGCTTTTATGTTTCTAGGAATCGAACTCGTTAGTTAGAATTGAATCACAAACTAATTTTAATGGATGAACAATATTCAGACTTCGCAAATCGGTTCCTTTTTGGGATCGAAATTCAATTTTGTTCTGTGAAATGAAATTAATGATACTCACTGCGTTAATATTGTTATACGATTGAAAATATATTGCACAGCTTGATAAAACGACTCTTCCTGGATTTACAACCAATGGATTTATCTCTTCGACGCAATTTTCCACCACAATTTTTTCATATATATCATCTAGCCAAAGTGGATTAAATTTTATTCGTTTATACTTAGAATATACAATTGCTGCAATCTAATATAAAAAATATTTTAATTCTAAGTATAGGCTTAACAAAAAAAAAATAGATTACCATATTATTTTGATCGCAAACATGAAGGCTAGAGGCACGATGCAGTTGACAAATTTCTGTTAAATACTCAGAAACTTTGCCGTAATGAAAGCGAAACAAAAACACTCTATTTTCAAGCCTAAATTTGTAAGGGGCTAGAATATTTCCCTCTAGCATTTCAATATATTGCTGTGTTTTAATTTGTAAAATATTTCTTTCATTATTTTGAAGCGTGTCTTCTAATTCATCGATACTAAGGCAATCTTTATATGGAATTTTAATTAACGGTTGCAATTTATCTTTAGGATCGAAAACTAATGATTTTGAACACATTTTAAGGTGTCCAAGACATTCAATTTCATTTCCAGAAGGTTTCGAATCTTTAAGAGTAACATAAAAATCTTCAAAGTAAATTTCACCAGGATCCAAAAGCAATAGTGAGAATCTGTAAAACAGTTAGAAACAACATACATATTATTTTGTATCGGTACCTTGATAAAACTTACCTTTCCCTTTCCATATTTTGAAACTATTTATATCACATATATAGCTATACTTTTAACACGTTTAAATAAAGGTATAGGAAAATCACAAATTTTATTGTTTCAGACAAGAACTTGCTGTCACTGCGACCGTGCATTTATATGCAATTAAATCATAAAATGTTTGCCAGATTGAGTGCACATAGAAATACAATATTTAGCTTCTCATATACTACACCTCGTTCATCTGCAGAAAGATAAGTTACCTATGATTTTGAAATTGCACGGTTTGTAATAAAAGAGGTAGAAAAAACTACAGCTCTTTGAATCACTTCATTCGTTCCTTGTTCTAAGCTGACATCTCACAAACACTATATGCAAATGAAAACAACAAATTTATTGCAAAGTTGGTAGTTCTGTCGGCAATGATTTTTTCGATTGTCATTTTGACAGCAAGTAAATAAAGGTATAATTAACGGCTGATATAAAATATATAATAGTTTTGTTGCGAAATAATTCCCGAACAAGGCTCAGATTGCTTAGAGGTATATATATATATTACTAATTAAATAAATCCAACACTTTTATTTATCAATTTTTTTTAATATCTCAGAAATTCAGATGCCCGACATAAAGATAACACCTTTAGGCGCGGGACAGGATGTTGGTCGTAGTTGTTTATTATTATCAATGGGTGGAAAAAACATAATGCTCGATTGCGGGATGCATATGGGATTCAATGATGAACGCAGGTTTCCCGATTTTTCATATATTGTTCCCGAAGGACCAATTACAAGCCATATAGATTGTGTTATTATATCACATTTTCATTTAGATCATTGCGGTGCTCTGCCGTATATGTCAGAAATAGTAGGTTATACTGGACCAATATACATGACACATCCAACAAAAGCAATTGCTCCAATATTACTAGAAGATATGAGAAAAGTTGCCGTAGAACGAAAAGGTGAATCTAACTTTTTTACCACACAAATGATAAAAGATTGCATGAAAAAAGTAATTGCAGTTACTTTACATCAAAGTGTTATGGTTGATGGTGAACTAGAAATCAAAGCTTACTATGCAGGCCATGTTCTGGGAGCGGCTATGTTTTGGATACGCGTTGGTTCCCAATCAGTTGTATATACGGGTGATTATAATATGACACCTGATCGCCATTTAGGGGCTGCATGGATTGATAAATGTAAACCCGATTTGTTAATATCCGAAAGCACATATGCTACAACTATCAGAGATTCAAAAAGATGCCGGGAAAGAGATTTCTTAAAAAAAGTTCACGAATGTGTGGCAAAAGGTGGTAAAGTGTTAATACCGGTTTTCGCGTTAGGCAGAGCCCAGGAATTATGTATATTATTGGAAACGTATTGGGAACGAATGAATTTGAAATATCCAATCTATTTTGCTGTTGGTCTAACAGAGAAAGCAAATAACTATTATAAAATGTTTATAACATGGACGAATCAGAAAATAAGAAAAACATTTGTTCAACGAAATATGTTCGATTTCAAACACATTAAACCGTTTGATAAAGGTTATATCGATAATCCGGGTGCGATGGTGGTTTTTGCAACACCAGGCATGTTGCATGCTGGATTATCGCTTCAAATATTTAAGAAGTGGGCACCGCATGAAAACAATATGGTAATTATGCCCGGATACTGTGTCCAGGGTACCGTTGGTCATAAAATTCTTGGAGGTGCAAAGAAAATTGAATTTGATCGCCAAGTAATTGAGGTAAAAATGGCAGTTGAGTATATGAGTTTCAGCGCTCACGCTGATGCAAAGGGAATCATGCAACTCATTCAATATTGTGAACCCAAAAACGTTATGTTAGTTCATGGTGAAGCTGCAAAAATGGAGTTTTTGAAAGAAAAAATTAAACAGGAATTCGATGTTGAATGTTACATGCCAGCAAATGGAGAAACCTGTATTATAAATACTCCCGTTAAGATACCTGTCGATGCTTCATTATCCCTATTGAAAGCTGAAGCCAAAAGATATAACGCACAACCACCAGATCCAAAGCGAAGACGTATAATTCACGGAATTTTAGTAATGAAGGAAAATAAAATATCTTTAATGGGAATCGATGAAGTATGCAAGGAAGTTGGAATCAATCGACATATATTAAGGTAATTTATAGTTTAATTTTATCTGTTTGGAAAATTTTACATTTACTTTTCTTTTAAGATTTACTTCAACAGTCAAACTGGATGATCCAGGACCTATCATAAGAACTGTAGAGAAACTGTTTAATGTTTTACAAGAAAAGCTAGTGGAATGGACCGTTAAACTTGTCGAATCGAATAAAATATCTATTGAAAGTGTGCAGATCAGTATTGAAGGTGAAAATACTGATAACCATAAAAATATTATCATATCTTGGACAAATCAAGATGAAGATTTAGGAAGCTATATATTAGGTTTACTTCAAAATTTGGGTTAATCGATTTCTGTAGTACTTCATAATACATAGTAGTTAATCGATGTATATTGTTTCATTTTCCAACCTTACTTCGAATTGGCCTTACTCTCAATTCGATAAACGCAATTCCCAATCTCTTCCTGAGTTCGATCACTGATTAGTAAGCACAAACACCAGGTTTTAATAAGTATTCAACACCTTAATCATTCCACAACAACAGGAAAACAATACAGCAAACAATATTCCTAACTAGAATATTCTTTCAACAGCTTCAGAAACGGTTGATTGTAAACTCCAACGGTTGATTGTAGAAATTTCCAGCAATACAACGTTTAAAATAATACACAAATTATTTCTACTTAATAACACTTTAAACTTTATTTACAATAACTAATTTAAAAATCACTTTTATAATTTTAACTTTACTATCGCAGGTTTAAAATAAAACTAATTTAATTTACAACAGGCAATTGCTTATATACTAGTCTCTGTTTAATTTCTAGAAAATTCGAGGTCACTTTTGAGAAACCTTGAGAAAATATTAGAATATTTGATTATTTTACGTTACGTTGATTTAATTCATAAAATCATTTATTTTATGTTGACCTTAATTCTAAGAATATGAACAACAACACTATTCATTTTATTCAATTGTTGTTGCGATTTGATTTTACTGGAAGAAACTGCAGCAGTCTAGACTTTTCTGTAATCGTAACAATATATTACATAGTTCATTTTTATAAGATATTTGAAAAGTGCGAAAACAGCATATCGTCGGCTTAACAGCGGAGATATAAAGAACAGGAGGAATAAAAAACGTTTTTATTCGTAATCTATTTCCTAAAAATAATAGTTTTTTTTTGCATTATTGCGCTTTTAAATATATTTCGAAATATTATGTATGCAATTCAAATTAGCAAAAAAATCATAAAATTAAACTCATATTTGCGTCGATTACGTCTTCAAGTCAAAATTACAAAACATTCAGATACGTTCTTTCAGGCGTATAGCACGTGGGCTAAGCTATGCGAACTATGTTTTTTGTTTATAACGTAATTTTTTTTTTTTTTTTTTTATTAATTAGTTAGACATGTTTAGTTTAATAACGTAATTATACAAAAAACATTACAGAAACATAGCATTTAAAAAATAAAATCAAAACAGAAACATTTCATTTTTTTTAAAAATCATTTGCATTAAAACATTATTTTTTTAAAAATATGTTCGCATAGTTTAGCCGAAGTGTATAGCGCGTCTCACTGTTAAGCTGACGATATTTTGTACTGTTTATTATTATTGCAATCAGAGTGTATTTATAAATAATTAACATTTGCAAAAATAAATTGTTAACAGTACTTTTTTTAAGCAATTTTGTACTTGGAACTCTTAGTTATACAAAACCAAAGCGTATTTGTGTCCTTCATCTGTACAACTTTAAATTATTCAATAATATATCGGTCGAGTTTCGGGTAATTCGCTACAAAAGTAAATTCAACTGTAGAATTTAAAGTTTTACAACGGCGAAACCTTTGTACGGTCTAGGTCGGAATATTTATGTTGGGCCACTGTAAGCTTGACATTTGACACGTTTGATGAGCAAGATCCATTGCAGCCAACTTTAATTATTGTTATTTACATTGAAAATGGTACTTTTAAGTAATGACGAGGTAAAAACATTCTATTAAACCAATTTTAAATAAATTGTATGTATATATTTAATGTTTTTTAGTTTCTACAACAATTGATGCTTTTAGCACAAAGTGCCCGAAATGATTCTTCATTCACAGTAACGTTCAAAAGATGTAAGCAATTCAAACAGTCTATGCGGTTTGCTAAATAAATAATTTTGTCTCCTATTTTAGATGATGGCAATGATAAACCGATGCCTAGGGCCGGAAGAGAACCACTTCCAACACCTGAGATGTATATGTGTTTAATGAGAGCACAGTCAAAATCTAAGAAAGTAATAGATACGACTTTTAAATTAAATATTGCATTTCAATTTTAACCATTATTTCAGCTTTCAACAATAGTAAAGCATAATGAAGTTCCAAAAATGATGGAAGGCTATGGTAAAGTAATGAAAGTTTCTATGGATGGACTTAAGAAAGTGAAGAAATCGAAAACAAAAGCAAAAGCAGCACAAGGATAATTAAAGAAACGAAGATTAATTTAACTATGCTATTGTTACATATTTTTTTATTGTTTATGAAATTAGTTTTAATGAATGTATATTGAAGAAAATAAATACATCCAATAAATAAATCTATCGAATTTGAAAATGTTGTTTTAAATATGTGAGGTTAGGTGTAATTGTTTTTTTTTGATTGATGAAACGTCAAAAACACGCTAGATTTTTGTGAAGCGAAAATGCCTCGAATGAAATCTAAAAACTTTAAAATAAATAGAAGAGGGTTTAAAAACAGAAGTAAATCTACTTCTAATAATCGCAAAAGTAAACTAAAGCTTAACATTAAAAATGAGTTAGATAACAGTAAAATTAATAAATTTAAACATATTCAAAGAAATAAACAAGCAGAGGACACTTTAAAACGTCAACAACAACTGGAAAAAAACTATAATCCTAATAAAGTGCATAACAATTTTTCAGAATCTGAAGATGAGGTAGAAGATCCGTTAGATCAGTTATTGTCAACATTTGTAACATCTAAAAAAGATCAATTAATAAAACCTGCATTTGATAGCAGCGATGAAGAAAGTTTAACATCTGAACCGGAGATAGATGATTCTATGACTTCAGAATCCAATTTGTCAGACGATAATAGCGCTGATGCTAGTAGTAACTCTGTAGAAGAAACCGACAACGAAGAAGATATTGAAGAAAGTGACTCAGATGAAGATGAAAAAATTCATAGTAATAATGAACCATTCTCAACCCATTTGGATAACGAATTAAGTCCTGATTTATTAAATGCAGTATCCGCTAAACCACAGCATGTAGTTAAACATGAGTTGAGATTTCCAAAGCTAAATGATTTAATCATTGAGATTCCAAAAGGTGATGTCAAAGAAAACTCAGTGAAGAAAAAGAAGTCTTTAATTAGCTTAAATGATGATGGTAACTATGTGTCTGAAGGTACTGTGCCTAAATTGTTGGATTATAAAACAAATAATTTAAAAGAATATTTTGTAAAAGTACAAATAGAAAAAAACGTAATGCTAGCAAATCAAACTAGTATAGTAAAGTACGAAGATTGCAATTTACTAACAGAATTACAAGCTGAAATTTTTAGCTTATTCAACAATTACCAGGTAATCAATAGTATAATTTTTCTATATAAAATTAATTAGATATTTAAGTTTAAGGTTTTTCTCTTAATGGTCAAGGCGTTTGTTAATACTAGCTGTGGTCTGTTCCGCCTCCAAGTTCGGTATCTCAGTTAGTGGACTGGAGGCTTCTTTCGTTCACGCTTGAAGTGTTAAGGTATAGTCACCAATTTTAAAGACAGATTTAAGTTACTCCGTTTCTTTCTGTTGGTGAACCCAACTAGTTGTGTTCTAGAAGCACTGGGGTTTATACCATTCTTCTGGCCTCAACTCTTGGTTAAGTAAAAATCCATCTGCATTTTTCTACATGTAGACTACATATTGTTCCTTTTCAGAAGAATACTAAATTTCATTTAACTCGGTTAGCTGCTGGTTGATCATCATATTCTACAGCAAAGGTGATAGAACGCCTCGTTGTGTCAGTTTTCTTTTACTCTTACCTAAATAGTGGTGTTATTCTCAGTTTGAACTAACAAACTCGTTCTTCTAACGTCTGTTTTATCAAACTAAAGAGGAATGTTTTATTAACTATGTGCCTCTACTTCTTTAAGACACAAAAGAAGTCTATCTAAAAGCATCTTTATCGTCAGGAAAGGCTTCCAGAGAAATGGTCTTTTTAATAATTCATTCAATGTTAGGAACCACCTCTGAAAGGATAATGTCTGTAGACTTTTGAACTTGGTAAGCGTGTTGTCTATTACTGAGTATTTCTGCAAATAGACACTTCTTTCCAAACATTTTAAAATGACTAACTTGTCTAAAGCTTTTAGCTCCTTAGATAAATAGTTATAATTATGTAAACCGCAAAGATTTTTGAAAACTTATCTCCTATTTTAATATGGTACAATGCTTTTCTTCTGATTCTAAATTAACTGCTAGCGCTTGTTCCCACTCTATTTTTAATTTATAAAAACGAACTGTTGACAATCACCAGTAAACCGAAAAATAGTTTTGCAGATGATAGTACACTGCATAAGTTATTCGTCTCCCTATCTTTAAAAGATAAAATGCAAGAACGAATAAATCCCACCCGGAGAGACGTTGTTCTGATTTTCTTAATTGGCTAAACCGCTTTTTCACTTTTTATTATAAAGAAAACACTTTGACTTTTTTTAATTGATTTTCTGTTATATTTTATTTATATTTTGTAATCAATATTTTATTAGTAACCAATTATTATTACATTATTCAACTTGATCATTATAATATAATTATTATGGAATTATTTCACTAATTAAATTATATGTTAATAATTATATTCCCTGATGTTCAGGGTTGCGGTGCTTCTACTAGACTAACTGTTTTTTCTTTCTATTAACATTTTCCACACTTTTAATTAATTGCATAGTTTGCGGAAAATGTCAATAGAATTTGAGTTTCCTTTCAAATGGTTTATTCATTGGTTTTTTTAAACTGTAACGTAATATTTGTTTTCCTTTAAATAGTTTTAAATAATAATTAATCAACAAATATTACAATACAGTTTAATTACTTACAGTGACTCAATGGTTATGGATAAGAGTGGCTCCATAACACGCCTCCCCCCTTAGAAAAAAGAAAGTTGAAAGGAAAAAAAGAAAATTTTCTTTTGGCTACCTAGTCTCTTTTATTTTTTTAAATTTACTTTATATTTGCTTAAATTCTAATTTGATATTTTCGTTTTTTTTTTTATTGCTTAGATATATTCTTTTATTATTTTTCTTATTATTGCTTAGATAATATATTCTTGATATTCAATTTCAATTATTAATTTTCTTATTAAACTAATTTAGTTTTATTTATTTATTAAGTTTATTTTATAAAAATTGTATTTGATAATAGATTAATGAAATTTATTAGCAATACATTTCCTTTTTTCTTTTTTTTTTGATTATTTTAATTATATCATTATTATTATTACGTATACTCTTAGCTTAAATTTGATAAACGAGAGAACTTATTATTATTAATTTGGTTTTATAAAATGGAAAATTGAATAATTCTTAAATTAATTTAGTTTTGGTTTTTTTTTTTAATTAAATTTTAATCAAAAATTTTTTTTTATGCCTGTTCTTCAACGGAATTAATTGTTCTCGTGCATTTGATTTTTAGATATTTTTTGTAAAGAAAGAATAATATTATTGCGGTTAGTATTGGAAAGATTATTGAAATTAAAGTAACGGTATAAGTTTTTGTATGAGAATCAAATTCTTTTAAGGTTGGATTAAATAAAGATTTTAAATCTATACTGAATTTATCTAAGTTAAAATCTTCCATATGCTGTATATGGGGAGAAACAAATGAATAATTTTGCGGAATGTTTAAGGTTATGTTAGTTAAAAACCCGTTAAAAACAAAAGTAAATGGCATAGTTTCTTTGTCAGGAATTTGTGATTGTAGGTTGACTTGTTTTGTAAAAGCTTTGCAGTTTGGTTTTAATCTAAAGATACCGCTATCTGTCAACTTTTCGATGGAAGAATTCCCAAGGCAGATTATTTTTATAGAAGTTGTCTCAGGTACAACGTACAGCCATGCGTTAGGCTCAAAAAGATTGCACCAAATTTCATGCGTTGTTTTAAAAATTCTAACTTCACAATTATCAGGTTTTAGTTCTCCAGAAAATAATTTAATTTCGCAATTGTTTACGTTTGCACTGTGGTATACAAGATTTTGATTACATAGGTAATTGTTTTTTTGGAATTTGATACATTGACTTAGATCCGACTTGCTTAGAAAAACGTAGCGTTGAAGATCTTCGTTTATTGCAACGTAATCGCTGCCAATTTTTACGTAATAGAAAAATTCTTGATTGAAGCGTAATGGCAAAGTTGTAGTCTTATATAATTCAAAGTTCTCTGAAATAAGTGGTATTTTAACTTCTATTACCCAATTGTTATTAGTATAGAGTGGTTGGACACTCACTATTGAATTTATAAGTTTGAGGCTTAATCTGTTGAGATTAAAAGGAAATCTGATATTGTTCTGTTGTTCTAGTTGAATTTGTTTGATTGCCAATGTGAATACTTCCGAGTTTAAGAATTTGTTGCTTAGTTTTCCTAATCTGGCGTCTTGTATAATATTTATTATATCATTTTGTGTTTTAATAAGGGTTTTAGCGTAAGTTGATAGAATTAGGGATGTTTCATCAAATAAATGAGTTAATTGATTGAATTCAGTTAAGTTATCTACTTGATCTAATATTCGATTTATATGCTTATGTATAGTTTTGAAGTTTCTATTTAATTTTTTCTCGGTTAAGTTATAGTTATCTATAAATTCTGAAATGATAGTGGTTTGCGATTCCTCCAAATGAATCACTTTCATTTGGTTTTCGTTTATATTTTTTATGGCTAAATCAATCCTTTCAGCGTCATTTGAATCCATAGTTCCAAACAAAAAGTGTTGAATGTTTCCAATACCATTAATGAGACCTCTTTTTTGTCTACTGTCGTTTTTTCTAATTATCAATTCTGAGATAATATCTTGGTTCTGATTAACTTCTATGTATGTTTGTTTCAGGAAGTTAATTTCGATTTTACAATTATCAGTTTGTGTAAATGTGATAATGCTGTTACAAAGCGTTTCAAGTGTATTTAAATCATAGTTCATGCTTGATATTTCTGTGTTGAAGTTAGCATGCTCTAAGTTAAATAAAAATTTCCAGTTTGATACCGCCTTTTGAAGTATTCCAATATTTTCCGTATAAATACCGAGTGTTGTTAGTGGCAACATATCTGCATAGCAGCAGATGATTTGTGGTATTATTAAAAGTATTCTGTAATTATAACATGGTTGGGAAATTATGAGAGGAGAAAAGAAATTATTGTATATATAATTTTAATAAATTATTGTGTACGATTTTGGGTTTATTTTTTACTTTAATTACAGAATTCACGGGAGATTTTATTTCAAGAATTTCATATGGTCCCTTATATGTTGGTGTAAGTTTTTTGTTTGTTCGATTTTTGATTTCTAACAAAACTTCATCTCCAACTTGAAATGTACAAGGGTTAGAGGTTTTATCATATCGGAGTTTAGATTTTTCTTTGGCATCAATTTGATTTTCTCGAACAAGCTCATAGCCACTTTGTAGACGCGCTTTTAATTCTAGTACGTAATCATCATAGTTGTACAAAGGTTCTATTGCTCGAGACAGAGATGTTGGAATTTCTGGTTTAAAACCAAAAAGAATTTCGTATGGTGAAAAATTTGTTGATGTATGCGGTGTTGTATTGTAGCAAAACACTGCATAGTCTATCCAAATATCCCAATTTTCTGGATCTTTGCTAGCGTAACTCCGTAAATAATCACCAAGGGTACGATGTGAACGTTCTAAAGCGCCATTACTTTGAGGATGATATGGACTTGTTTGAATTTTCTTTATTTTAAGCAGTTTGCAAACTCTCTTGAATAGGTCGCTAAGAAAATTAGCACCTTGATCGGTAAGAAGAATTTTTGGGATTCCAAAAATACATATTATCTTACGTACGTATGCTTCAGCAATTGTGTCTGATTCTTGGTTTGGTATAGGGATAGCTTGAACGAATTTAGTTAAATCGTCTTGAAAAGTGAGAAGATATTTATTACCATGTTCCGATTCAGGTAAAGGTCCGACTATGTCTAAAGATATTTTCTCGAAAGGTTTTTTTGATGTGCTAGTAATCTCCATAGGCATCTTAGTTTTATTATGGGTTTTGTTTTTTTGGCAAATAGTACAAGATTTAATATAGTTTTCTATTTGTTTGTACATATTTTTCCATTTATATTTTAATTTTATTCTGTAAAATGTTCTCTTTATGTCCTGATGCCCTCCAAGAGGTGCATCATGATATTCAAACATTACTTGTTTGATTTCGTTCGGCTCTGTTAATTCTGTTATTTTTGAGGTAGGAACTGAATCTAATATTGCTTGAATATTTTCTTGTGTTTTATCTTGATTTTCTGTTGAAGAGTTTGGAGTTTCCTTTGCTGAACTTCTTGTAGTCACATTTACTTGCGCTGTGTCAAGTCGTGATAAAGCGTCAGCGTTTGTATTTAAATAACCAGATTTATGTATGACATTGAAATCGTATTCTTCAAGCTTAATGCGCCAGCGCATAATTCTTGAAGTAGGATCCTTCAGGTTAAAAATCCAAACTAAAGGTTTATGATCTGTCACGATGGTAAATTTGCGTCCATACACATATGGCCTAAAGTGTGTGACAGCCCATACCACAGCGAGCGCTTCTTTCTCGATTGTAGAATAGTTTCTTTCAGCATTATTTAATACACGACTAGCAAATGAAATGGGCAAATCTTGTTCGTCAGTATTACATTTTTGTGATAAAATAGCACCAATTGCTTCGTTACCAGCGTCCGTAGTAATAAAAAAATGTTCTTTGAAATTTGGATATTGCAAAATAGGATATGTTACGATTGCTTGTTTTAATTTATTGAATGATTCGTCGCAAAATGCATCCCATTTAAATTCGTTATTTTTCCTGAGTAATTTATTTAAGGGATTTGCTAACTTTGCAAAATTTTGAATGAATTTTCTATAGTAACCTACTACGCCTAGAAACGATTTAAGTTGTTTTTGGGATTTAGGAGGAGTAATTTTTTGAACGGCTTCTATTTTAAGTGGATCTGGTTTAGTACCTTGTTCTGATATCACATGCCCTAAATACATTACTTCTTTATACAAAAAGTTGCATTTTTCCGGTTGAAGTTTTAAGTTATATTTTTCTAAAGCTTTGAGAACTAGAACTAGTTTACTGTTGTGGTCTGATAAATTTTTGCCATAGATAACAATATCATCCAAGTAAACTAGGCATTTTATTCCTTGTAGACCGGTTAGGACTACGTTCATTAACCGTTGAAATGTTGGAGGTGCATTTCTTAGACCAAATGGCATACGATTGAATTCAAAATGACCATTGCTGGTGCTAAATGCAGTTTTTGGTTTATCAGCTTCATTAACTTCAATTTGATGAAAGCCGCTTGCTAGGTCCAATGTGCTAAAGTACCTTGAATCACCTAGTTGTCCCAAAATATCTTCGATATTAGGAAGCGGATAAGCATCTGGTATGGTAATTTCGTTCAGTTTCCGAAAATCTACGACAATGCGCCACTTCTTCTTTTCCTTATCAAGGATGCCAGGACGTTTTGGCACAACAAGGAGTGGAGCATTCCAAGGACTATGGCTATGACGTACTACTCCTTTATCAAGCATATCCTTAACTTGCGAGTTTATTTCATTTTTATGGATTTCGGCTAAACGATAGGGTCTTCTGTTTATAGGAATCGACATAGGATCGGTGTTTATTTCGTGCGTTGTTGCTGTGGTTGCTGTTAACTTATCACCTTCGATAAAGAAAAGGTGATTGAACTCCCTACAAATGTTTAAAATTGAGTTTCGTTCCTCTAGATTCCAATGATTTAGTTTTAAAGTTTCTTTTAGAATACGAAGTCTTCCATCTATTGTATTTTGATTATAATTGGTTTGCATGTGAAAAATCTCGTAATCTTTTGTTGACTCAAATTGTATTTCTAATTTGTCACTAATTTCTTTTGTTTCGTTTGTTGGGTTAAGTATACTTAGAAAAACATACCCATTGTGTGGACTTACTAACGTATTGGATATAATTATTCCATTGTCTTGCAAGTTTTGTGATATAATTAATGCATCTTCATTAAAATTCACTGCTCCATATTTGATAATTTTCTCAGATCTAGCTGGAATAACTATTTTTGATTTGTGAGTTTGAAATGGAATGGAAATAAATTTTTCATGCAGTTTCAATTTGATAAAACTTTTACCGAAGTCTATTATGGAGTTTGTTTGATTTAGAAAATCTTCACCGATTATTCCATTTTGGCTAATTGGAAAATCTGAGCCGACGATGTGAAACTTAATAGGATAATGAATGTTCGAATGTGGAAATTTAATATTTAATGTGGTAGTACCCAATGTGTATAATGGTACTGGACCGATTCTGTTTAATTTTATTGAGGTCTTCTCCACAATGGTATTAGGACTTATAGTATCTAGTTTAATTAAACAAACATTTGCACCAGAGTCTATTAAGAATTTTGTGTTGACATTTTTTGTTCCAGAAATTTCTAGCGCTAAAACACAAGAGAATGTTTTATTCTCAGTGTTGTTTATATTTATATATTGTTCGGGTTGCGATATAGAATTCGAATAGGATATTCGAGATGAAGAGTTTTTTATATTAGAATTGGATATGTTATATTTTGGAATACATTTTTGTTTGTTTATTTGAGATTCTGGATAATCTATTTGAGTTTTTGGAAAATGCTCTGACGTTCGCGTTATGGTTTTTGAATTTTGTGTTAGAGTTTTTGGATTTTGTATTTGATATTCTGAACTTTGAGTAGGAGGTTCTGAGATTTGTTGTAGAGATTCTGAATTTTGTATTAGAGCTTCTGTATATTGTATTAGAGATTCTGAGCTATGAGTAGGAGGTTCTGAGATTTGTTTTAGAGGTTCTGGTTTTTGTATTAGAGGTTCTGTATTTTGTATTAGAGCTTCTGTATTTTGTTTTCGAGGTTCTGAATTTTGTATGTGAGATTCTGAGATTTGTTTTAGAGGTTCTGGATTTTGTATTAGAGGTTCTGTATTTTGTATTAGAGTTTCTGTATTTTGTTTTCGAGGTTCTGAATTTTGTATGTGAGATTCTGAGATTTGTTTTATAGGTTCTGGATTTTTGATGCACTTTGTTGTAGGTCTTGTGCCTGCATCGGTGTGCTGGTCGAAGCAAGCACTTGAGAGTTTCCCTGGAAATTATTTGTTCTATTATTACAATAATTACAAATTTTTGGTACTTCTTGTATAACTTGTACTTGTGGCTTGATATAGTTATTGAAACGAGGAAATCTATTGGCACTCTGACTGGATTCATTATTGTTGAAACTACGTCTACGACAAGCTTTTGTATTGTGCGTAGTAGTTTTGCAATTTGTACAATATAATTTGTTGGAATCCGTCCGAATTTGAATTTGGTTAAGTTTTTCTTCTTGAGAAGCTAAATCTATAACCGCGGAAAGTGTATCGAGTCTAGCAGCACGTAATATAAGACGCAAAGGGTCACGCAATCCATTGATAAAACTATTTAATACCGTGGTTTCGTTTAGTTTTCTAATTCCCCGTGAGTCAGAATCCAACGTTGTGGAACATGCCATATTAAGTTCATCGAACAATTTTTCAGTTCTAGCAACGTATTGATTAACGTTTTCCCTAACCTCTTGAGACAGTGTGAATATACAGTAATCCCTCCGACTGCGCGGGTTTTAACTGCGCGATTTCCACTGCGCGAGATGAGTTTTCAATACTAATTTTCGCACTGTGCGATTAAAATTTCACACTGCGCGTAGTTTAAAAATTTTTTTTAGAATATGTAGGTGAATTTCGTACAATTAAAATGAAAACAAAATTACATTTTTTCACAAATCGAACAGATTTGAACAAAATCACGCATTTGGGATTTGGCTTAAAACATTTCTTCCTCAATATCATATTGAAAAAAATATACGTGTTCGAGGATTTTTTTTCTGAAAATAGAAGCGATCTAAATTTCGAGAATTTCGTGATTTTTGGCTTGACGTTTATTTTCAAAAATTCATAACTTCGGCTCTATTAATGATAGAAGCTTTTGTTTTCTTTTATTTTAAAGTTAAGAGATGGAATTGATAAAAAATATATTCAATAAAAATAATTAGCGAATTCCGATTGTTATAAACAAATAAAATGTTAAAATCGATTTTTAGTGATTGCCCTACAAAAATAAAGAGTATTTGATATAACCATCGTATTCTACGTTCAATGGAGAAAATAGTTTTACTGTTAGAAATAAATTAATTTATCCAGCGCGGGACAACAAAAATTTATGGAATTTTTTGTCTTTCCGCGCTCGATAAATTAATTTATTTCTAATGCTACTTGTACACGAGAGAGCAAAATTGCAGATGTCAGAGAGAAAGTGTCTGACTTATTGCTAAACTGTTTACACATAGGAATTTGTTAATAATTTTTGTAGATAACAATATTTTTTTAAAGTTCATCTTTTAGCTTTAAAATAAAACAGAAAAAAATTTCTATCATTACCAGAACCGAAGTTATGAATCTTTGCAAATAAGTCTTCCAGCAAAAAATCACGAAATCCTCGAAATTTAGAACCGCTTTATTTTCGAAAAAAAAAATTCTCGAGCACGCATATCTTTTTTTCTTGGGAAATGGGAATTTGGGAATTTTCCTATAAAAGCCCTAAAAAAAATTTCAGCCAAATCAAAAATGTGTTCGCTTTGTAAAAGAATGACCCATATATGTAGGAATTTGCATTAGAAATTCAGTTTATTTTTAACTGTGTGGTAGGAACATTCAATATAGATTAATTTCAATTTCAAGTCAGTAAGAATATTCTAAACAAATTCATATTATTGATATAATATTTTTTGATTTGAGTTGTTTTTAAAATGTTATTTATGTTAATTTATCTGTTAACTTATGAAGTGTTTTCTTTTTAAGAGTTGTGGAAGTAATACATGTTTTTCAGGCTGTATATATTCATTTTTGTTTAATTATAACTTTAAATTATTTTTTTTTGAACTTTTTTCAAAATTTGGAACCGAACCCCCCATTTTCTTACAAAATAGGGTTCACATTGCGCGGTTTTGTATTGCGCGTTGTTTTTCTGGAACGGAACTACCGCGCAGTCGGAGGGATTACTGTATCAGCCATAATTAATTATACCGCTCGGAGTTTAGAAAAGTTTAGTTCTATTGCTTTCTTAAGTGTTTCCCAACAACCGTATGTGTGGTACCTTAAGATTAAGTTATAGGCTCTACCAACTAGTTTGGATGTTATAACGTCTAAAAAGTCTAATTTTTCCGGTGCCGTTTTCGCTCTTTTGTATTGTATGTCTGCTATTTGCAAGAATCTATGCAATTCTATTGAATTTCCATTAAATTCTGGAATCATCTTGATAGCTTGTGACATATCAAAAGTATCCATTTTAACCGACACAGGTTTATCAGGTAAACTATTTGAAACTATAGGTGGGAACTTTGGCCTTAGAAGAAGATTGTCTTCTTCAGAACTACTTTCACTATTGTTTTTCGATTTTACGATTTTTCTGCTACGTAGGTTTATATTAAGATCCATATGATTTTAAAACTTTTATTATGTTTGTTTTTATTATGTTTAACAACAAAAAATTCGACACTCATAAACAAACTTATTATGTTAGTACACGAATTTTGTTTTATTTTATTTTAAATTAGTAAATTATTATTTGCGGCGTATGGGGAAAAATATCAATTTGCGAAGTAAAAAAAAATTCCATTGAAGGTATTAAATTTTGTTTTTTTTTTTTGTTTTAGTTTGCAATTAAAAATTATGTTTTGTTATGCGGAAGGCAACAAAAGAATAAAAAAAATTATATTAATTATTCGATTAAAGAATCATATTTCTTTATTTTTTTTTTATAATAATTTTATTTAAAAATTGGAATAAAATGAAATTAGGTTTTTTTTTAATTTTTTAATTTAAATTATTTTACACATAAAAGAATTAAATAACTTACATTTTGAACATGTTGTATTGATGGTCTAGATGTTTGGAATTTACTTTGTTAATTTTGAATTGGCTAATTTTGATTTTTGAAATTTGCTGTTGAAACTGATGAAATATTGAAAACTGGATGTAGTAGTGATGGATTTGCTGTATTTTGATTTCTGACAAAAATTTTGTATTAATTTTTGTTTATTCTTTTTTCTTATTGAATGTTGGAGTGTTCGAATTCTGGATACTGAGGCAGATGCTTTATCCTCAGTATCCCACCGCTGTCACCAAATTATGTTCTGATTTTCTTAATTGGCTAAACCGCTTTTTCACTTTTTATTATAAAGAAAACACTTTGACTTTTTTTAATTGATTTTCTGTTATATTTTATTTATATTTTGTAATCAATATTTTATTAGTAACCAATTATTATTACATTATTCAACTTGATCATTATAATATAATTATTATGGAATTATTTCACTAATTAAATTATATGTTAATAATTATATTCCCTGATGTTCAGGGTTGCGGTGCTTCTACTAGACTAACTGTTTTTTCTTTCTATTAACATTTTCCACACTTTTAATTAATTGCATAGTTTGCGGAAAATGTCAATAGAATTTGAGTTTCCTTTCAAATGGTTTATTCATTGGTTTTTTTAAACTGTAACGTAATATTTGTTTTCCTTTAAATAGTTTTAAATAATAATTAATCAACAAATATTACAATACAGTTTAATTACTTACAGTGACTCAATGGTTATGGATAAGAGTGGCTCCATAACAACGTTGCCATTAGTGACAATTTACGCGGGCGCAGACATACAGGTCGACCATAATTCGCTGATAGCAAACTTGAAAATTATATAAAAGATAGTATCCAAGAGTTTTAAAACTCGTAAACTGAGTATAGCTTATTAGAGAGGGGTGAAATCAGAGAAATTGTTCAAAAAACAAAAACTAAAAATGATCAAACAGAGAGTGTCAATTTCAGGTGAGCAAAATGTGTAAGTTAAATGGTCTCATTTTAGGAACGAATGAAAGAACTTGAATTTTAGTAATAATAAACAAACGCAGGTAACTGAAAAATGATCTGCACAAATATTTTTTTTTTTTTTTTTTTTTAACGGCGTTCATGCTCCATGTAGGAGCGTTGCCAGGCTAATCAGCTTCGAATATTCACCACGGTCATTCGCAACAGCGACATAATTACCATGGCAGCCGATTTTTTTAAGGTCGTTTATTACGTCAGTCTTCCATTGTAGTCGTGGTCTACCTCGCGGTCGCCCACTCCCTGGGGTACTAACGTAAATTTTTCTAATCATTCCAGACTGTGAATCGACTCGTAGAACATGCCCAAACCAAGCAATTCTATTAGAACGGATACAACCTATTATATCAGGACCCTCAAGAAGGTCTCTGATCTCAAAGTTATATCGGGTTCTATACTCTCCATCGTCTGTCTTAAGTGGACCAAAAATGTAGCGTAGGATCTTACGCTCAAATACAGATAAATGCGATTCGTCATTTTGTGTAAGGGTCCACGTTTGTGACCCATACATCACAACCGGTCTAATCAATGTCTTGTATAACTTGAGCTTGGTGTTAGTTGATACACACGGAGATCCAAGGAGAGGTTTGATTAAGTAGAAAGTTCGATTACCTGCAGCGATTCGAGCTTTTATATCTGTAAGTATGCTGTTGTTTGAGTCAAGCATTGATCCCAAATATTTAAAAGATTCAACTCCCTCAATGCGTTCATCGCCGCACATCAAATCTTTCTTCTCAGACTCTCTTGAAACATTCATATGTTTGGTTTTATTGTAGTTAATTTGAAGACCAATTTTTCTAGCTCCACTCTCAAGCGACTTAAAAGTCTCACTCATAACAGCTTCACTTCGGCCGAGGATGACAACATCATCAGCGTATGCAATCATCTGTACTGAGTTTGTTGACAAGATATTGTTGTTAGTCGGTAGTTTTTTTTGACGGCACACATATTCCAAGGCTAAATTAAAAAGTATAGGAGAGAAAGCATCACCTTGTCTTAACCCGGAGTCGACTTTAAAAAACCTTGATATTTCGTTCTCTACTCGTACACAGCATTGAGAGTTCTGTACTGTCATTTTGCATAGTGATACCAGTTTACCAGGAATTCCCATTGACACCAGAGCAGACCATAGAGTCTCTCGTTCGAGAGAGTCGTAGGCCTGCCTGAAATCAATGAAGAGTTGGTGCACTGGTATGTTGAACTCTCGGCACTTTTCCAAAATCATCCTTATCGAGAAAAGTGCATCGGTGGTACCTCGGCCCCGCCGGAAACCACACTGATATTCTCCAAACAGTTGTTCAGCAAAAGGATTGATTTTGGATAGCAAAATGTAAGAAAAGATCTTATATGCTGTGCAGAGTAAAGCGATTCCTCTGTAGTTTGCACATTGTAGGCGATTACCTTTTTTATGAATTGGTATCAGCATAGCTGTGTTCCAGTCCTGTGGCATGGCTTCAGTCCTCCATATCATTTGAACAAGTTCAAACAATCTTGAAGATAGAGTTTCACCACCATGTACAATCATTTCGGATGTTATATCGTCGATACCAGGTGCTTTATTGCATTTTAGTTTTGACAGCGCCGCATCGAATTCCTCTTTTGTGGGTTCGTCTACATGTACCTTTGACGCACGAATAAGCTTTGCTCGTCGCCCGACTTGTTTCTGGTCACTTAAGTTGAGAAGATTCTCAAAATAAGCGGCCCAAGTATCTAAAATATTTTTAAGGGCTACTTGTAGCTCCCCATCTTCGTTTTGAATATCAGTCGATCTAGTTTGAGGGCCCTTCTTTAAGGTTTTAACCTGTTGAAAGAAGTTACGCGATTGATGTTCCTTATTGAAGCTTTCAATCTCCTCCCACTTTCTCTTCCACCATTCTCTTTTCGTTCGTCTACATAACTTTGTAACGGCTTGTCTTGCCAGTTTATAGTTCTCCTTCGTGGACCTGGTGTTGCGTCCTTGCAGACATTTCAGATAGCAATCTCTTTTGTATTGAATGGCGTCAAGACATGTTTGATCCATCCATGGCTTCTGGGAGTGGTTTTGTGGTCGTCCAAGTATTCCCTCAGCAGCGCTTAAAACAGCATCTTTGAGCAAATACCATGACTTATCGACGTCTCCATTAATGGTTTCTGATTTCTCCAATGTTTCGGCAATATGGTTTTGATATTTCTCTTCTGTTTCTGCATTCTTTAGTGATGAGATGTTAAATCGTTTCCGTTGATTGAATTTCGGAATGCTTGGGTTTGGGAAGTGGCTGGGACAAATATAAATCTTATAATAAAAGAATTAAAAAAAATGACAAGTTTTGTGTAGAAGCAGAATCTCTAGATAGACGACATAATGATTTAGGTCTTTATAAAAAGGTTAAAGTAATTACCAACAGTAATAACAGAAAAAATGTGGCATAATAAATGGAAATGGGAACACGATAATAAACCCAATTGACAGATTAACAGATTAAGCCGTCGGAAAGAATATATCCCGGAACTGTTTGAGGATAACGGAAAAACCTGAGTGCTCCAAGAAGAAATCAGCGGACCACCAATAATGTTGGATGAAGTGAGAACGGTGGTAAGAAAGCCCAAAGACAGTTTGGCCATAGGTCCAGATAAAATTCCCAACGAAATGTTGAAATTGTTGGAATAAGAAGGAATCAAGGATTCTGATTCAGAATTGTTCAAAATAGTGTATAACACTAGTATTCTACCCAACATTAACTCAGTTCTACTTTCATCACTCTGTCTAAAAAGAACAACGCTTTCGATTGTGAGGACTATCGTACTATCAGCTTGATGGGCCTTTGTTTGAAAATATTTCTAAAAGTCACACAGTAGAATATTCAACAAATTGGAAGGCAATTTTAACGAATCGCAATTCGGTTTCAGAAAGGCACTGGTTACCACGGAAGCTTTATTCGCATTCAACACACTGGTACATAGAAGCAGAGATATGAACAAAGATGTCCATCTTTGAAAATGCCTTACACAAAGTACGCCATGGCAACCTCATGGAAATGATAAAAAGAAAAACCTAGATGAGAAATATGCTAGGATTATTGGTAATTTATACTGGAAAAGGTCGAAATGTGGTGCTTCGGAAAAACACTAAGACTTAAAGGGACGGATAGAATCACACACTCAAAAGCACTATGAATAGCCAATACAAATAAAGGTTGGGTAGTTCACCATACAAGAGGTGACTTTTTCACTATGTTTGTTGGGAGCATACAACATTCGTCCGTGATTGAATTTTGATGACACTTTAAAAATGACAAAAAACTGATTTCCTATACTGTAAACTATATTTTCTCGCAGGAGGGGTCGATTTTGATCGATTATGATCAATGTTGATCTACGGGTCTGACTACCCTGCGTACTCCAGTCCCTGCCATTGACATATGAGCTAGCGTGAGATATCACATACCACTGGCAATGGCAGGAGATATCATTAGCCAAGATGATATCTTAGGGTGCTGCCGGACGAATTTTAATTAGTCAACGGCAGCACTTCCAGTCTTAGCTGGGCAGCGTTCCATAGTGGTACCGCTCATTGGCTCTTCCTAGAAATCAGACCAAAACATAATTATGTATAGGCTTTGTGCCTCGATTGAGGTAGTGAGCGGTGTGTCTGGGGTGCGCTGCATCAGCTGGATTATTGGCAATTAGTTTTGTTTTGTTTTCTGCAAATTTCTCACAATTTGTTTTTCACTTATTATTTTGTTATTATTCCTTCATCTTATCATGAAATATTGGCATATGTCATATTTTATTGTATGATAAGATTTTTTGCTTAGTTATCCATTTTAAAATAAAACATAAAAAAATAAAGTAAACCTTTTGAAATATATATATGGCAGTACAACATAAAAGATATAAGTCTGCAAGTGGTAAAGCAAATATGCGCAATCCACCCGCCCATAAAGCGGCATGTCCACGGAATTTGCAGGGACAACACATATATGAATCAATAAAAATTTTAAAATACATGTTCAATACATCTGCGGATTGAACTCTAAGTATGACCAGGTGCAACATCATCTTGAGCACGACAAACCGAACATTCTATTCCTTACAGAAACACAAGTTTCTGAAAATTTTCTCTTTATAGAATCGCTTAATTCCAAATATAGGCTTGAATCAGCTTTCAAACTCCATCAGGGCGTATGCGCATTCATTCATGAGGATGTTGCGTATACACGCTTTCCAAATGTTGAACTACACGGTGATGGCTTCAATACAATGGTTTTAAAGATTTGTCTTCCGAAATTACTTTTTTTACAATAGCTTTAATATACTGAATTTTTAATATACTGACAAAAATTGTGGACGAGATTAAAGCAAAGTCCCCTAATTGTGAAGTTACCGGTGACTTCAACGTCCACAACAAATCATGGTTGGAATTCTCCAAATCGACCGA